>JAVJIF010025585.1:0-52682 GCA_038442645.1 Agave tequilana | reverse complement strand
GATTGTTTGTTGTCTTCACGTTGGTTGTGGTGTGCTGCATGTAAGAGTGGGTGAGAGATCTGTCAACTTCTAGATTAACAAGAAACACTTCTCTACCCTTGCATCCAGAACCGGTGATGGCACCACTTCGGATAGATTTTACCCGATCAGAACTTCACTTCCATCTTGCATAAAACTTCTGAAGCAAACGGCAATAATTTGAGTTAAAGCCCCAATTCATAACACTCTTCCCAAATTTCATGGTTTAGAATCGAAGGACGCATACTTCTTTGTTAGGGAATTTGAAGAAGTATGCCTCATGATACGTATACCTCAGCTAGGAGACGATGTCGTTAGGTTACGTTTCATCCCTTTTTCCCTAAAGGACCTAACTAAGAAATGGTTGTACAGCTTGGCAGCAGATTCAGTCACGACCTGGGATGATTTCGTCAAGGCGTTCTAAAGAAATTCTACCCAATTCACAAAAATGCCCTCATTAGGAAGAACATCATGCAGTTTAAGTAAGACCCGAGCGAACCATTTTGGAGATACTTTGAGCGATTCAAAGATCTCCTAGCTCAGTGCCCTCATCATGGCATGGAGAAAATGGCGTCAGTACCAGATTCTAACGATGGTCTAGACTATCAAACGAAAACCCTTTTAGAGACCATGTGTCAGGGAGGGTTCTTGCAGAAGGATGAGAATCAGGGTTGGGATTTGTTTGAGGATTTAGTTAAGAAAACCCTGCAATGCGAGCCAGCCTCGGAGAAACCTAGGAATTCATAATCTATAGCTTCAAGAGGAGGGCTCCTATCACTAGAATCATCCATAGCTGCCGAGGCTAAGATTGATACCCTATGAGAAGGATAGAGGCTCTGAAATAAAAGAGCCTACCAGTGTCAACCAGATCAACCCACCACCAATTCACAATCCGGGTTGTTCATATTGTTAGGCACCAAACCATGTTTTGAAGAGTGCCCTATTTTCCATGCCCAACAAGTGCCACCAGAACCACATGAACGCGGCTTACTCACGGCCGCCTCAACAACCCCTACTCACAGACCTACAATCCCGGCTGAGAAATCACCCCAATTTCTCCTGGGCCCAAAACAATCCTCCCAGGCCTAATTTTCCAACAACTTTCACCATCCTACTCCTCCACCAACTTTTCCCAGTCAAGCCCAGCTTCTTCCTCCCAAGGCTCACCAATAGAAAAGAAAATCAGTAAATTGGAGGAGAGCATAGAGGCTTTCATAAAGTCCCAAACCGCTTTTATGCAAAACCATGACAAACTCTGAACAATCATTCACAGGCCATATCAAGATTGAAAATGCAGATGAGCCAGTTAGCTAGCTCCCTAAGTGAAAGACCTAAGGGTACTTTTGCCTAGTCAGCCATTACTTAACCCAAAAACCTCCAATCAAGCATATGAAATTCAGGAACCAATCGATTAACCAGTGCAATGATGTTCACACACTGCGATCTGAAAAAAAAGGTAGACAACCAGGTCTACCAACAAAAAAGTCCAGTCCATCCTGATCCCACTCCAGCCTTCACCTCTGCTAGTTCCTCCCAATCCACTCCACAAACATCTGACAAGGACAAAACTGCTGAACAAGTTCATAAGCCTGTAGCACCCTTTCCCAATAGGCTTAGGAACAACAATAAAAATATGCACATGAAGAAAAAAAGCTAGAGATGTTCAACCAGGTCAAATTGAATGTGCCACTTCTTGACGCTATCCAACAAGTCCCGGCTTATGCCAAATTTCTTAAGGATATGTGTACAAAGAAGAGAAAGACCAATGTGCCCAAGAAAGTCTCTTTGGCCACTAATATAAGCGAAATTCTGTCTGGTCCCATTCGGTGAAATACAAGGATCCCGGATGTCCCACCATTTCCTGCACCATAGGACAGACCGAAATCAGTAAGAGCGCTTCTCGACCTGAGAGCAAGTATCAACTTGCTACCTCTCTCAGTATACCAGCAACTGGGTTGGGCAGCTAAGCCCAACTCGAGTCACATTCATCTAGCCGACCGATCTGTGAATATCCCTAAGGGGAAATCACAGACGTCCTCATTCGGGTCGGGGATTTCATTTACCCTTTGACTTCATTGTGCTTGAGACCCAACCTATGTCCAATCTTAGGTCTCAAACTCCCGTCATCTTAGGGCGACCCATTCCTTGCTACAGCCAATGCCATAATCAACTGTAGGAATGGGTCCATGCGATTGACTTTTGGAGACATGACGAAGGAAGTCATGTCTTCAATCTTGGAATACAACCTAGGGATGTCAATGATCAGACATTTGAGGTCAATTCTATTGAAAACCTGACCAGTGAGCATGAGGAAAGTATGGAGACAGAAATTAAGGCAGAGTTTGATCTGGAGGCTGAGGATTTTAATCTAGATCAGATTGTAGATTCGGCAGTGGATTGGGCGTCAAACCCAAGTGTACCCTATCCTAAGATTGAAAGCCTAGAGATTGCCTCCAATGAAGCAACACCTTCCCTAGAGCTAAAAGGCCTGCCTGAACACCTCAAGTACGCCTACCTGGGCGGAAAGGACACCTTGCCAGTCATCATAGCGTCCCACTTGACTGAGCAACAAGAGGACAGCTTAATGTCTATTCTGAAAAGACATAGGGAAGCCATTGGATGGACGATGAAGGACATCAAGGGAATAAGTCCAGCCATAGTGCAACATAGAATCCATTTAGTCGATGAAGCAACCCCTAGGAGGGACCCGCAACGCGGCTTAACCCTCTCATGCAAGAGGCAGTTAAGGCTGAAACTCTGAAACTATTAGATAATGGGATAATTTATCCCATTTCTGATAGTCAATGGGTTAGCCCTGTTCATGCGGTCCCAAAGAAGGCTGGCTTTACGGTGATAGAAAATGAAGAAAAAGAGTTGTACAAATAAGACTGCCTACCAAGGTTCGTGTTTGTATCGACTACAGGAAGTTGAATGCAGCTACCCGTAAAGACCACTTCCCGCTACCCTTCATCGACCAAATGCTTGAGCGTTTGGCTGGACATGAGTACTACTGCTTTCTAGATGGGTACTCGGGATACAATCAATCCCCATTGCTGCAGAAGACCAGGAAAGACGACGTTCACCTGCCCGTTTGGAGCCTTTGCTTATCGGCGCATGCCTTTTGGATTGTGCAATGCTCCTGCAACGTTCCAACGGTGCATGCTTTTTTTGTTCTCTGACATGGTGGAACGTTTTCTTGAGATTTTCATGGATGACTTCTCCATCTACGGAGATTCATTTGATCAGTGTCTTCATCACTTAGAGTTAGTGCTACAAAGATGCATTGAGAAGAACCTAACTCTAAACTGGGAAAAATGTTACTTTATGGTGAGACAGGGATTGTCTTGGGCCATGAGATTTCGAGGAGAGGCATAGAAGTGGATAAGGCTAAGGTAGAAGTAATTGCTAAGCTTCCACCACCCAAAAGCATCAAGGATATTGGATCCTTTCTAGGGCATGCTGGGTTCTACCGACGGTTCATTAAGGATTTTAGCAAAATCGCTAGGCCCTTAACCAACCTGCTCCCTAAGGACGTGCCCTTTGATTTCAATGATGAGTGTTTAAATCATGGGGAAGCTTAAGCAAGAACTTATCTCTGCGCCTATCATTTCTGCTCCTAATTGAACCCAGCCATTTGAAATCATGTGTGATGCATCTGATTTTGCTATTGGCGTTGTTCTAGGACAGCGCATAGACAATAGGCAGCACATGATTTATTACTCGAGTAGGATTTTGAATGATGCCCAACAGAACTATACAACGACTGAGAAGGAATTCTTGGCCGTTGTCTTTGCGTTAGAAAAGTTTCCGCCTTACTTGTTAGGTTCGAAGACGGTGATTTTTACGGATCACTCGGCTCTGAAATACCTCATGACCAAGAAGGAAGCAAAAGCCCGACTGATTCGGTGGATCCTTTTACTTCAAGAATTTGACTTAGAAATCCGGGATAAAAGAGGTATAGAAAATGTGGTTGCTGATCATCTCTCACGAATTCCGAATGCACCAACCATCCAAGCTCCGATCAACGAGGATTTCCCAGACAGGCACATCCTAGCTATTCTTAAGGAACCCTGGTATGCTGACATCGTTAATTACCTGGCCACGGGACAATTACCCGCTGACTGGACAAAGCAGACCAATATCGCTTCTTTGCCCAAGTACGGTACTTCTTCTGGGAAGAACCGTATCTTTTTAAGTATTGTCCCGACCAAATAATTAGACGATGCATACCCAAGGAGAAAAGAGGAGTGTGCTCAGCTTTTGCCATGACCTTGCCAGCGGAGGACATTTTGGTCCCCGCAAGACTGCATAAAAGGTTCTAAAAAGTGGGTTCTACTAGCCCACTTTGTTCAAAAACTCATATCATTTTTGCAAGTCATGCGCAAATTGTCAGAAAATTAGGAAGATTTCAAGAAGAGACATGATGCCCCTAAACCCGATCCTTGAAGTTGAAATTTTTAATGTTTTGGGTATTGATTTCATGGGGCCATTTCCCATTGTTCCTTCGGCAACCAATTCATTTGGTTACTGTAGATTATATCTCTAAGTGGGTAGAAGCTGTGCCAACTAAGACGAATGACAACAAGTGGTTGTCAAATTTCTCAAAGAGAACATCTTCTCCCGATTTGGCACCCCCAGAGCGATAATTAGTGATAATGGATCACATTTCTACAACAGAGTTTTTGAAACTCTGATGCGAAATATTCCATCAATCACAAGTTATCCACTCCGTATCATCCCCAGACAAATGGGCAGGTCGAAGTCACCAACCGACAGATCAAGCTCATTCTGAAAAAGACTGTCTGACAAAACCGAAAGGATTGGTCGGTAAGCTCAATGATACATTGTGGGCTTACCGCACTGCTTTTAAGACAGTTCTGGGGATGTCTCCTTATAGAATCGTATTTGAAAAAGCCTGTCATCTGCCAGTAGAGTTAGAACATCGGGGCCTCTGGGCAATTAAGCAACTCAACTTTGATCTGACCAAGGCTGGTGAACTTAGGAAACTGCAGATTTCAGAATTAGAGGAGATACGGAATGAAGCCTATGAGAATGCCCGAATCACCAAGAGCAGAACTAAACTTTTCTATGACCGAATCATCACCCGGAAAACTTTGCACCAGGAGATAGGGTTCTGCTATATAACTCTAGGCTTCATATTTTCGCGGGGAAGCTGAAAACTCATTGGTCAGGACCGTTCATTGTGCGCACTGTTTTCCCACACGGTGCGTACTTATTGCAGACCCTAAGAACAACACGGAATTCAAAGTCAATGGGCAAAGACTGAAGCCCTTCTTGACCACTGAGCCCATGACTCCGGATGATAGTGTGCTGACTCTTTTTGTCCCGTCATACACCTAACCACAACAAATAAATAAACAAAAAAAAAAAATTGTTCATATGCTTACCCCTTCTACATTTTTTTAGCCTATTCGCACTTGGCCGCCCGAGTCCACGAAGACGGTGACATCATTTCTTCCCCCTATTTATTGCATTCGTATTTCCATATGCATTCATTGAGGACAATGCATTAGATAGGTGTGGGGGGTGCTAAAACTTTTCTTTCTTTTCTTTTTATTCTTCTTTCTTCTTCGGAAAAAAAAAATCTAGCTTGAAATGAAATTTCATACTCTTTGTAAACATACCAAAAGATTGTAGGAATTACGGGAACCTTATTAAGAAATCTTTATTTTTGCCTAAGTAAACAAGAAGAATGGTTTGACTAAAAGATAAGAGGATAAGGAAAATAACTCATATCTTTTATATAGCCTTAGTAGAATATGCATAATTCACACACACATGCTTGGGATTTAAAGACAAACTCTGAAAAAAAAAAGCTGTTTAATTGTGCCTCGAGAAGCGTGATTACTCATGCCAAAAAAAATTAATATATAAATCTTGATTTCGTGGCCTACACCACTTGCTATTTGACCTAAAGAGTGTTTTTCCACCTGGTGCCCTAAGACCATCTGTTTGGGAGTCATCAGTTTGATATGTGTTACATAAGTGAAGTAGAAAGCCTAATGGAACCAAGAATAATAAGTAAATATTAATAAAATTAAAAGATATTCAAGGTTGAGTTGAAAAATCCCAAGCACATCACACTTACACAGTATGCATATCTATCTAAAGTAAAATAAAAGAATGAGTTAGAAGTACAAGATCCTTTCTAAATTTAAAGGAAAATCATAGTTTCTTCTTTTATTTGGCTAAAGTAAAGTATAAGAGGGCTTATGAGGGTTAAACTTAATTCTTACATCATTCAGTCATTTTTACTTAGATGATTGAAAGTTCTTTTTCATGAAAAAAAATTTTAAACAACTGACTTCTTTTCTTTACTTACTGAATTTTGTGGGTGCAATCCGCTGAAAACCCTCAGGAAACACACTCCTCTAGGGGAAGCCTAGAGGTTTAACGGCTTGTTGCACATGCTCAGTGCAATTGCGTCACCTGCGAAAGTGGTGTAAATAATGTTCTCATTTTTGTTTTGATCGGGACGAGCAAAAAGATAAGTGTGGGGGGTGTGATTAGTCTCTAATTTTGCATAATTTTCATCACATTTTCATATTTATTTCATATAAAATTTTGCTAATAAAACCTTTCTTGCTTGATCCTAGGTCCATGGTGTGCAAATGAAGAAGAAGACCTAAATCACCATTTAATTGGTGATTAAGAGCCTACCAAGTAGCCATTGACTTTAGAGCGAAGATTTTTTCAGTCTAGGGCATCAAATCGAAATTCCAAGAGCTCAGATGGACAGAAGACATACTGGGCAGCGCACTGCCCAAAACTGGGCGCGCGCCGCCCAGCCTGGGCCGCGAAAACGCGGCCCTGGCCGCGTTTTCGCGGCCATTTGGGCGCACGCGTGCTTCCATTTTGGGTCACGTGTGTTCACGTGGCCCCCTTTGCCCTGGTGTCTATAAAAACCCCCCAGGGGTTTTTAGTTGGAGCAGATCCAGAGTTAGAGCAAGTTTTTGTAATCTTGTTTTTAGGTTTGTAGTTATTGTTGTTGTTCTTCTTCTAGTTGTTGTTTTAGTCATTAGAGTGAAAGAGAGAGAGTGTGTAAGTGTTGTATTGGAAGGGTGACAAGGTAATACAAGTACTACTTCTCTTCCTTCTTTCCATTTACTTGTCTTTGCCATTTGCTTTTACTTCCTTGTGTAGTGTAACTTCCTTCTTCTTCACTCCTTTTCTTTTACTTTGTTGTAGTGTAACTTCCTTTCTTTAACTTTTCTTTTCTTTTATTTTCTTGTAGTGTAACTTTCTCTCTCCACTTCTTTTCCTTTGTTATTTCTTTTACTTTTATGGCTAACTAACTTTTCATTAGTATGGCTAACGAACTACTAACCCACTAATTTCTAACACTTGATTGATAACCCAAATGAGTCAATAGTGTCAAACAAGCCTTGTGCAAACAAGAGCTATGGCATCTTAAGACGAGGGTTCTAACTCTAATTTACCTACAAGTATTTACTTTCTTATACTTCATGCTTAATGAGTTTTGATGATTTATGAGTTGTGTACTTTATTTATTATTGTAAGTTAGAGACTTTCCTTTTAATTTTTTCGATACCAATAGTGCACTCGAGTCTTCCCTTATTCTCGCCTTCTATCGGATCTTGATATGGGAATGTCCGAGTTTTTTTGTCGTGTAAAGCTAAGTTTTATGATGAACTTTCACTCGATTTCCACGTGAATAGTTCCAATGCAAAAGGTTTGTGTTCGCCTATGATCTATCGTGAGGCTATCTTCCAAAAGTTAGAAATTAGTAGGAGCACTTAGTAGAAAGTTAGCCATGCATTTTTACAATTAAGAAAAAATCACTTTTACAAATCCCCAAAACATTTTCCAACAATTCTTAAAACAACTTATTTTCACTTTTCAATTCTTTATTTGGAAACAAGAACTTTCTTTCTTCTTGAACTTTGAAGCCGCATCAAGCTTCCATCGCTCTCCCTCCTTGTGGATACGACCCGTATAGCCACTTCGCTACTACGGAAGAATCGCAAAAGCAGTAACATCAACCCACACTTTCTTCTCTTATTTTAGTACTTGCTTTTTGCCGATCACATACGCACATTAATTTTTATACACACACCCTGTTAGGATGTTACCTTTTTTTTTAAAAGAGGAGATGATGGTTCAAGAAACTCTAATTGAGTTGGAGAAGACGATGGCTTGAAGTAGAAGAAGCAAATCAAAGTGAAGCATTTTCCTTTTCAGGCGATTGCGAGTTTTCTTTTCAGGAGGAGTATGAATATGATTCAATTCTTATTCAATGAAGATTTGTTTTTAAATATTAAAGGCTTTAGAATCCTTCTAGATCAAAGAGATCAACTCCTAATAGGATTGATCAAGATTCTTCAAGCATCTAATGGTCAAGATCATCTCATAGTCCAAATAGGTGTTGTATTATAAAATTCTATAAATAAAAGGTTGTATATAGGATTTTGGTGGAGCAGATGAGGAGAATAAAGTTGTGGTGAATAATAAATAAGTCCCAAAAAAGCAATAAGACCCTAAAAAAGCCAAGAAAGAGAGGAGCAAGGTGATGTGCATAGAGAGAAAGAATACTCTTATAATCTAGGTGTAGATTCAAAAAGAAGGTAAATACTCTTATGTCATCAAGAGGAAGGTTAGATCTCTTTATATCAAGTTTATTAATAAACTCTCTCAAGTTCTCTCCCCGTGAACGTAGGCCAAGTTTGGGCTGAACCACGTTAAATTATATGTTCTTCTTCTTATATCTTTTAATATTCATCTTGTGTGCTCGAGGTAACTGATCTTATGGCATGTTTGAGGTCGTCGAAGGGGATCTCCGTATCTCCCAACTATTGGTATCATACTAAGTATGATATCCCGGGTTATGCACACAAACAATTAGTATCAGCGTATATCAATTTCGTTACAACAAATGGTATCAGAACTGATGGTGTTCGTTCAAGACTCAAGTACTCTGGATGAAGAAGAAGATATCAAGTCAACAGAGTTCAACGAAGGCATCAAGATGAAGAAGACAATAAGAACGTTCAGATTTGTTCTAAGGTAAAGATCAATGACTTTTGGAGTATATTGATTAAGGTGGAGTCATCAAGGCTCAATGATGCTCAGATCTGAGTATGATAGACGCGGAGTTGATGATCAGATCATCGCCAATGACGGATGGCAAGATGAACTCGACGAGCTTATAGAGGCATCGCATAAGGCATCCCATGGAAGCTCGCTGCGGCAGCAAGTCAAAGAAAAAACAGCGGAGGGTGATAAAGACGATCAACAGACGAGATTGATCAAAGCTAAATTGTGCAATAGTAGTCGGATTCAGACGATCAAGGTGTCAAATTCTATGTTTTTCAATGTTCTGGATGCAATGGTGAGCGGTGATCAAGGAGATTCCAATGTCTGATGCAGATTCTGTATAGATCAGTTAAAGAATCAACGGAAATCATGGTCAAATTTACGACGGGCTAGTCGTGACACGGTGAGATTATTGCAGGTATTAGTGGATCTATCAGGTTTGAAAATTATCAATAGCAGGGCAATAGATCGAGCAAACATCAACGCAGTGGTGGATGGTGACCCTGATTGATGAAAAGAAGACCATGGCAGTGTCTGGCAGGAAGGCCCGGTAAGACCATGGCAGTTATGTGAAGACTGTAAGTCTCAAGGTTAAACATCGATGGAAGATGGACCATCACCAAGTGATCGATGAAAGACCATGGCACGACAAGCCCTTGATAATATTCGTGTAAAGTCGGTAAGACCATGAAAAAATTAGAGGCGGATTGCCTTAAGACCGCAGGGCCCCATGGCCGGGAGGCGTCTCAAAGCGGAATTTGCTAGTGGCGGTGGTGATGCAATGCAAGCTAAAGAAATGAAACTAGGTCAGAGAGTTTCAATGAAAATCTTGAAGGGAGCTCACGTCGAGGTGGAGCTTCAAGAAAAACTGCAATGAGTTTAAGTATTACAGACGACTAGAGAAAGGGTGCATTCAAGTAAGGCCCGAGATGGCCCGAGGCATGGCGGTGACTCCGCCAAATGTCCCAGGGAGAGGGGTCAAGGTTAAAAGCTTCACGACATGGTTACAACCAAGAAAAAATTAAGGTAGTAATCCAAAATCTAAAGTCGTTTTGCTAAAGGCTTGAAAAGCAAGTCAAGATGGAGATTATTAGGATTTTGCCTTTTTTTCAAGAGGAGATGATAGTCCAAGAAAATTCAATTAAGTTGGAGAAACGATGGCTTGAAGCAGAAGAAGCAAATCAAGGTGAAGCAGTTTCCTTTTCAGGCGATTGCGAGTTTTCTTTTCAGAAGGAGTGTGAATATGATTCAATTTCTATTCAATAAAAATTTGTTTCTAAAGATTAAAGGGTTTACACATCCTTCTAGATCAAAGAGATCAACTCCTAATAGGATTGATCAAAATTCTTTAAGCATCCAAAAGCTAAGATCATCTCATAATCCAAATAGGAATTGTACTGTAAAATCTTATAAATAAAGAGTTGTAGTTTAGGATTCAGGTATAGCAGAAGAGGAGAATAAAGTTGTGGCGAATAATAATGTAAGACCCTAAAAAGCCAAGAGACCCTAAAAAGTCAAGAAAGAGAGGAGCAAGGTAAAGGTGCATAGAGAGAAGGCATATTCTTGTAATTTAGGCGTAGATTCAGGGGGAAGGTGAATGCTCTTGTGTCATCAAGAGGAAGGTTAGATATTTTTCTATCAAGTTTATTAATAAAGCTATCTAAAGTTCTCTCCCTATGGACATAGGCCAAGTTTGAGCTGAATCACGTTAAATTGTGTGTTCTTCTTCTTATATCTTTTAATATTCATCTTGTGTGCTCGAGGTAATGATCTCATGGCGCACTTGAGATATTCGGTGGGGATCTCCGTATCTCCCAACTATGGGTATCATAGCAAGTATCGTATCCCGGGTTATGCACGCAATAATTGGTATCAGAGTATATCAATTTCGTTACAAAAACACCACATGGACACGCGTGCACACACCAACCACATGCGCGCACACGCACACCCACATACACCACTGATAGGTAGTAAAAAGTGCATATTTATCAATACATTTACTATCACATTTTCATATTTATTCCTATAAATTTGTACATTTACTAATATTTTATTATTTATTGTGTGCAGGCCTTGAGTAATTAATTAAATAAAGAATAAAACCTTAAAAGAAGCCCAAAAGCCCATGTTCAAGCCCAATGCAAAAGTTGCAATTATCAAATGTCAAAGTTGCAATTACCAATTGCAAAAGTTGCAAATACTAAAAGAAGAGGGAAAGGATAGACTTCTATTCAACCCTAAATGCTTGCAGGATGAGGATAAAAGCCAAAGAATGAGAGTACAAAGATAACAAATTCGTTGTTAAAAGATATTGGAAGATTTGGATTTAGGGTAACTTGCTTCTCAAGTTATCCCGAAATCTCAAAATAAAGAGTCAGGATACAACTTTCAGAAGGATAAACCCAGATGGACAGACCAGAGGAGGCCACGCGCGAAAGCGCGTGGCCATGGACACAGCTAAGGCCGCGAAAACGCCGCCTAAGCCGCGTTTCCGCGCAATCCTGACGAGTCTAGCGATAAGGTTTTTTCGAGGAGTCGTACCGGGACTCTACTTCTTCCAGCTCCTATAAATACCCCTGCAGAGTAACAGAGAAGGGCGTGCAGCGCAGTACAGAGCCAAATCTAGGGTTTTTCTTAGGCTAGTTTGTAGATTAGGTTTTTTATTCTTTTTTGTAATTTTTAATTTTTTATAACTGAGAGTAGAGGATGCTTTCATGGAGGAAGGAGATCATGCTTGTACTGAGGTGACATCGGTGTAAGTCAAACTTTTCTTCCATTGTTAATAGAATCAACTCAAGGTTTGTTTTTGTTCTTCTATTCTTGTTTTATTTTTGTTCTTCTATTCTTGTTTTTTTTTCTGATGTCTTGCAAACCATGAGATCTGATCGCTTCGAAACTGCTTAGCCGAAGAAGTGCCCTTGATGGCCTATGGTGATGAACAAGCCTCTCTTGCTAGTATAGTTTGTCTTTTCTTTTCGTAGTGTAGATCGAGAAGGGGGAAGATCCTATACGCCATGCTTGAATGCCTTCAAAGACAAGGTAAGTCGTTGCAACGGATCAAAGGTAAACAGGACAGAAGAGGTAGGTATGTGTTTTTTTTAGTTTATAGTTTTCTTTCTTTTATTTCTGTAGGTTAAATCACCAACACTTCATCTTCCAACTCTTTCTTTCCCAACTCATTGTAAATATCGCTCCTTTTCCTAACCGGACTTTAACTATTATTTTCTTATTTTCCTTTTAATAACTAAAAGAATAATTTTTTTAGAGAACTTGCTAAACAAGCTTCCATTGCTAATCCCTCCCTGAGGATCACGACCCGCATAGCCATTGCTACAGCGGATAGAATTGAGCACCTTGTACATCTCTATTTCTAAATCTAATATTCTGTATTGTGTGCAGGTAAAAACTCAATCAAAAATTTTGGCGCCGTTGCCGGGAGGGACGGTAAGTTATTCTCTAAAAAAAATAATAACTAATTCTTTTATTCTTTCTGTTTGCAGGTTCGAAGACAGGAAAAATAACAGCAGAAAAGGACATATAGCAACTCTGTGCCTCTGCCCTCGAAGGCAGAGCAACAGAGCCTACTACAGAGTCGGGTTTGCGCGGCAATAGCCGCGTTTTCGCGGCCTGAGTAGTTCACTACTCATTGTGTCTTCTGTAGATTGCTGCAAATTGAAAGATTTATTTACTGCTCTGTGTAACTTTTCTCTGTGATCACCCTGCACACTGCTAATTAATTAACAGTAACCTATTTGTTGAAAAAATAAAAAAAATGACTCTTGCATATAGGCACGTGTCTATTTAATTTTTTTTAATTTCTGTTGAAGAGTGCTGAAGACAAGGTACGTTCGCATTGCATATAGACTAGGAAGCACCCTTGGTTGATTTACTGCTTCTGAGTGAATATTTGTCTATTGCTTTACATATGCACCAAATTGACTTAAGGGCTTTTCCTATAAATAAGATAAAGTGGGGAAGTCATTACCTTCCCTTCCTTGCCCACAACAATCTCCTCACTCACTAACCCAAGCCTAACTAAAAATGAGTAGACATTGGCCCTAGGGACATCTCAGACTCATTTAGGAGATTATCCTAAGGGGGAACGGTGTTGGAAATTGACTCCTACCAAATCAGTGTCTAGGAAGGGGATTGAGGGCCGAAAGCCCGAAGATTGGTGGTTATTTAATTAAGGAACGTCTTTAACGGAAAACCTCTCACCAATCTTGCCCTGACCTGGCTGATTAGCTTGTGGTCAAAGTCTGCATTATACCTCCGTGGACAGTCTAACCAGTTAGGAGTCGTCTAGGTCATAGGTCTACCCTAACTTAGGTTAAAATTTTTTTTTTTTGCTTATCTGTTTGTTTTCTTTTTCTTTGTTTGTGTTTGTGTGATATGGCTGTTGGACGCGGAAAACTGTAAAAGCGGACTGGAGCAACTTTTCCTTGAATCAGATGAAAAATTACAACAGGCTAATCTTTCGGTTACAAGGGAGGGAGAATATTGAATCTTGAATTCCCCCTTTGTTTAGTGCTGGGTTTCTTCGTGTGCGGTGGAGAGTGAATCTTGTTCTCCGTTGACCAGATGACCGTCAGTACCGTCAAGGAATCTTCTCCTTGGCAGGTAGAGGGAGTAACTCAGCCCCGTCCACCAAAACTCTAAAAGAGAAGGTAGGCGAAGAGCAACTTGTACGCAGCAAGCTGGCTTGAAGAGTCGAGCTCTCTCTCTGTTGATGATCTCTCCTTTTTTTTTTATCGCCCAAATCCGACACCTCTTCAATAGTGACAGGGCTATTTATAGGGTTTTTAGGGGGTGATCGTGCCCCCTAAAAGTGCTCCACGATGAGGGCCAACTTCCCCGCTACATGGGCGGTGGATGGCGCCATAATCGGGGTGGTTGCAACCAAGGTGCGGGCACCTTGTTGCTGAGACGCGGGCGTTGAGCCAACGCGCCTTGATGCTGAGACGCGGGCGTTGAGCCAACGCGCCTTGATGCGGAGACGCGGGTTTGGACTTTCGCGTCTTGATGCTGAGACGCGGGCGTTGAGCCAACGCGCCTTGATGCGGAGACGCGGGTTTGGACTTTCGCGTCTTGATTGTCACATTTAGCCTTGCGCCTGGATCTTGGATCTCTGCGTTTTGGTGGCTTGTCTTGATGATTTTTAGACAGCCTACAGAACCCCCTCCAAAGTTTTCGATATTCCGCAGTTAACTGGGACGGATTTCAAAATACTTTGGACTCTAGCTGAGTTCGCCTTCATGACTAGACTGTTGATGCTCCGGGTTTAATCTTATCTGGAGTTGGTCTTCGTGAGTGTACTGTTGAACTCTTTGAAGCCCCCAGAGTTGATCATGTTGAGTGTCTAGATGTACAGTCTAAACCTCCCCGATTGTTTTTAGTCTGTCACTGGCGCGCTTTAAGCCAGGAGTGGTTGGTCGTCTGCTTGCGTCAGTGTACTGTTGAACTGATTTTGCAGAAGCAGGAGGCCGAACGCAGGTTCTTTTTCAAAAGCGGAGATGGTACTGCTGTAAAGACGCGATTTCTGTAAAGTGCGTCCTTTGGCAATGGAGACGCGACTGATCTTCATAAGGCGGACGCGATGTTCAGCTGAAGACGCGAACTTCGGAGAGACGCATCTTTTGAATATAGACGCGATTGTCTGGGCGCATTTATGGCGATGCTGACGGGGCATATCCATCGAAGAGACATGGCCGTCGGGTGCGAGTCCGTGCCACGTCATGATTGCTCTGCCAGTTGGCCTGGGGAACCGACGGGATTTCGCCTTTTGGCGCGCAGATTTCCTGGCGCATTAAATGATCCGTGCCATGTATCGAGCGACGATTCACTGCCGAGTCGTGGCGCATGATCTTCTCGTGCGTTAAAGTGATTTTGTTCCACGCGTCGAGCGGAGATTCGCCGCAGAATTCATCGCCGCGTATCTTCGCGAATCCTTGTGCCTATAAAAGGCCACAGTTGGGAAGATTCCTCTTCTTCTCCGAACGCACTCGCTGATAAGATTAAGAAAGAGAACTTCCTCTTCAGTTCATCTGTTTGAACCTCGGATCGAATTGGCCATGGCTCCCAAGACCAAGCCGATTGCTTCTTCTTCAAAGGCGACCGTCGCCGAGGCCCGGAGGGGCAGCTCCTTCTCTGCGTAGGATGTTGTTCTCCAAGGTCTCCAAGGTAAATGCCTTTTAGGCGGAAGTTTCGCCATTAAAGGAAGTTCAAAGAACCTTTAAGAACCTTTAACACACGAATTTAAATCGTGTTTGATTCCCAGACGCAGTCTTTGGGTTGATAACCATGACGCGGGTTTGGACCCTCGCGCCATTGGGTCCTGCGCTTCAGATTCTTCACTTAGAATATTTTCTAATTGTGAAGGGTTCAGACGCGGACTTAGTTTACAGAACGCGGATTTGATCCTTGCGTTCTGTTTCATCAGCTGTTGATTTTGATGAATCTGGCACCCGAGTCCAAGCATTTTGACATCTGGGGATGTGAAAGGAAGGGAGTTACCCTCCTTAACTTCTGGCGATTATGGTGATGGAAGGGTTAAGGTGGATAACTCCCTTCTTTTCGCACCCCAGAAGTGACATCAAGGAGAATGTTGTGGAGACGCCGATCCTGCAGGTCTGGACGCGGATTTGATAATTCCTGCGTCCAGTGCCTCTTCTGCGTGGATGCGCAGGTCTGGACGCGGATTTGATAATTTCTGCGTCCAGTGTCTCTTCTGCGTGGATGCGCAGGTCTGGACGCGGATTTGATAATTCCTGCGTCCAGTGTCTCTTCTGCGTGGATGCGCAGGTCTGGAGCGGATTCCTGCGTCCAGTGTCTCTTCTGCGTTCGGATTATGAACACTTAGCATTTTTTTTTTCTGCTTTTGATAGAGTATCTAACTACGTGTCCTTTTCTTTTTGCAGCGCCAAACCCTGCTACTTCACTCGCCAAGAAGCGCCATTTTGGACATGTAGGGGGTGCTGACCGGGATTTGACCTTTGTGTTACAAAGGACTGTTCCTGTGACAGCTGATAAGTCGCAGGCTCGTGGGGAGAGGCTCTCAAATGTTGACATGAGGACTCTTCGGGTGCTTATGACTGATGCAGCATTTGCAACGGATGCTGGCATCAAACTGGAGAAGCCTGCCTTCTTCTTCGGAGATCGTATCCACGATGGCGGCCATAGCGTATATGACGGGACTTACAAATGGCTCCGTCAAATAAGGGGTGGAAGATTCTTTCTTCCGAACATGGAGAGGATGTTCCCGCTGTCCTACTTCCAGCACATGTCCGTCCCTCGGAAGATGGAATGGGACCTCTCTCGATATGTCCCTGAGATTACTCTCGGTGATTTGGGCTCCCACAAAGTGTACCGTCATGATAGCCATGACAGGTCAGTTATCGGCCTTTTCCCTGGGTCGCGCAAGTCTGATGTTCCGGCTGGGGAGATACCACAACTTGGCACTACCTTCCTCAACGCATTCATGGAGGCGGAGGGTGATTATCCCATTGGGTTCCGTGCACCGGGGTGGGTCCGTTCCATTGAGAACTATTGGTGGGGCAGGATGGTCGGCTTTGTCCTCACCGAGCTCGGGGACCTGCTAAAGCGTGTGGGACTGTACCCAGCGGTCAGAGCCGTGCAGTGGGGGATCCCTCAAAGCTCTCAGAACTTCTTCGGGATTCTAGAGCGTTATAATTCTTTGACGGGGACGTTCTTCACGCGGTCGGGGAGATGGGCCTTGCTCTGCACGAGCTGCATGAGGTCTCGGGGCTGTCGACAGGGGACATTCCCTATGAGGAATATGTCCCAACCACGGTGGAGCTTCACCATTTGAAGGAGGAGTTTCCCCTCATATATGAGACCTACTGGGAAGTGCTATGTCACTTCCACATTTGCGGCCAGATAACCAAATGGCGGTCGCAGGGAGTCAAGCAACTGTCTTGGGCCAGTTACTTGTTCAACAACGTCAACACCAAAGACCATCGGATAACTCGATTGGCTCCCAGCTCTGACAGGGAGGTTGAAGACAGGATCGACCAGGCTTCTGACAGTTTCTACACCACGGAGTCGAATGAGGACGGTTTCGACCCTGACTTGGTTTTTGAGAGCTTTCACCATCAAGCCCGGACCCCTATCTCCGATCGGGCGTTGCTGGCGGGCTTTCTGATGCTGTGGCTGAAGCGCTGTGTGGTGCCCATTCTGCCACATGAAGTCATTGTTGCTGACGTGGTGTACCCGGCGGTGCTCCTGGCTCATGGCAACCCCATAGCCCTTCTCCCGGCCGTGGCGGCTGGTATTCAGAGCGGGCTGCGGGCGCTCACTAAGAGTTTCTGCGAGCCACCGAAAACTGCAGACTCTGAGGGAAAGCCGTATGTTG
This sequence comes from Agave tequilana, assembly GCA_038442645.1. Taxonomy (NCBI): domain Eukaryota; kingdom Viridiplantae; phylum Streptophyta; class Magnoliopsida; order Asparagales; family Asparagaceae; genus Agave; species Agave tequilana. Next base: position 35,215 of record JAVJIF010025585.1, on the reverse strand, counting down.
ACTCAGAGGGGAGTCCGACGGTGAAGCGTCCCAACCCTCGTGTCGAGCTGCCTTACACGTACCTCATGGCTTGGTACGTGACGCATTGCCCTTCCTTGATGACGGCGGTGCGGTAGAGGGAGAGTTCTGTCCCTTTTGTACAGCGATTGGAGGGTTCGAAATGGCGTGATCCTTATATATATTACGTCCGGAAGTGCCTTTCAGACCCTGCGAACTACCAGCTCAATCGCTGCCTCCCCCAGATCCCTGGTGCATCTCTCGGGGATCTACTTGTTGATTCTGTCGGCCCAGATGACTTCACGAGGTTATCCGCGGGAGCCTTCTGGTGGTTGCTCAATATCCGGCCCGGATATGTGCTTTTCCGACAAGGGATGTCATGCACCATTGAGCCGTACATGCCGAATCGCTTCGCCCGACAGTTCGGCTATGATCAGCTCTATGTCGGGAACCCCAATGCTCGACTCGCCTTCGAAGGGAACCTGTTCGAGGGTGCCCGGGCCTGGTACTATAGTGTGGCTGGAGGGACGGGAGTAACTTTCCGTCTACCTCTCGAAGGTCCCAAGTGCCGTACGAGCTTCAGCTTCTGCACTTGGTACTCCCAGGCCATCCAAACACCAGACTTTTTTCCGGCGTCTTCATGCATCGAGAGCATCAATGCAAGTCTCAAGGTAAGGACGGATTCTAGTAAACCGACGAAACTCGTAGAACAGTACCTGAAGGCCCAAAAGGAGGTTGGGCGAAGAATGAGAAGGGAGCCACGAGCCATGGAGCCACGACCACCAAGGGCGGAGCCACAAGCGACTAGGGCAGAGCCGCAAGCAACTAAGTCTCGACAGGCGGTGAGCAAGCATCGTCAAGGCTCTACTCCCACTACTGAACCCGCTCCGAAGAAGGTTCGAAGAGACTTGACAACCGAAGTCTCTCAATCTGAAGAGATCCCTGCTGTCGTTGAGGCACTGAGGGAGGAAGAGATAGCTAAAGAAGAAACTCCTCTAGTCCGTGTTCCCAGGTCACTTAGCAGAGGCCACGGGTCTGCGGAGGAAGGGGAGCTCGTTGATCGATCCGCCGCCACTGACGAGGATGAGCAGCTAGAGGTCGACATCATGAGCGGAGGAGATGTCGATATTCCGGGGATTTTAGCTCATCCCGAGCCTTCTTCTACTCATGAAAGAAGAGATGAGGCACAGCAGTCGGGGTCTCCTTGTGTCTTCATCTCCAGTCCTCGGGCAATTGATCCCAGTCCTACCACTGGGGTAATTGGAGGCAAGGCTCCGGTTGCAGAGCTTCCTCGCGTTGAGCTGTCTTCTTCCTCGTACTCAGGGGAAAGCGAGTTTGAAGACGAGGTCGACTACGGTGATGAACCCGCTCTTCCTGATCCGAGCAAGTTCTCCCATATCTCGGAGGAAGAAATGTACGGGGGGGAACCGTTGACGGCGCCATCACCGTTGGCGACAGTTGCTCCCATTGCAGGTACTTTCACCCGATTTCCTCTTTGGTTTTGAAGAAGGTGTCTTAACATTCTTCTTTTACGCTGCAGGGTTGGCTGAGGATGCCGAGACTACAACCTCCTCGCATATCGAGGAGATGGTAAAAGAGGTGACCCAGCTCGAAGGAGTTGAGGCTTCGGTTGGCGAGACAACTTCGGAAGGGGCGATTGCGGAAACTAGGGAGCCCTTCGCTTTGCCGAAAAAGGAGGTACCCACTGAGGCTGGGGAAGCTCTCACTCTGCAGGATTCACCCAAGGGTTCGATATCTCTGGACCTCCCAGGTGGTAAGGAAGTTCTGATATTTTGAATGTTTCGCTTTCACCTTTGTGGCTAATGTTGTGGTCATTTGCAGAGAGAACTAAGGGGGCTCAGGTGGAGAATCCAATGATTGATATCCCTCCAGAAGGCCACACGGCTCAGGTCTCGGCTGAAGTTTCTGAGGAGGAGGTTCCTGCAGAGATAGCACCTCTGGAAACGCCCGAGGCTACTTCTGCTCTAGCCGTATCGGTGGTCGGCACAACTCTTGTGCGAGAAGATCCGCCTTATCCCGTGACAGAAAAGGGGGCGGGAAGCTTCCCAGGTGGTGACGATATGGGGGAACTGGCACGCCAGATGGTGCAACAATTCTTTGCTTCGATGGGATCATGTATTGATCTCATCTTACGTGGAAGCAGTTCCTTCAATTTTGCCCGGACGCTTCTCAGAAATCTGGCCGAGAATGTCGAATTAACCGGAGGCCCCTCACTTGCCCAGGCGTGTCTGCGGGTGGTGGAGCAACTGGGAGACGACTTGCACGAGCTGAAGTCTTTGGAAAATGCCAGCTCTTCTAGTGAGGCCCAGGCCACTCTAACCCGGCTCTTAGCTGCTCAAGAACAAGAGCGACAGGAGGCAGAGGCATAAATAGATGCAGAGATCCGCAGCCTCGAATATTCCCAGGCTGAATGCCAGAAACTAACTGATGATTCAAGGGAATCCGAGATTGTCATGCAGAGCACGGAACACGTCATCATCAGTGCTCGGGACACCATTGCCAAGGCTCGGGACACCATTGCCAAGGCAGAAGCTGTGCTTGCGATCAATGAGAAGAAGCTGGTTACCATCAAAGAGGAGCTTGTGGAGCAACAGGCGGCTAAGGCGCGAGCTGAAGAGAGTCTGTCTCTGCATTCTTCAGGGTGGAATCTCTGCGAGCGCAGCTGGCTGCAAAACCCTTCCTACCTGAAGAGGAGCTGCGGGTCCAAGCCCTGATGGAGGCTGAGAAGGCACGTCAGATCAAGATGCATCATCTCAGGGAGCAAATCCGTTCCTTGGCGAACCAGGACATTTAGCCTTCTTTTCTTTTTTTTTTTTTAAAGAAAAGAACACTCTATTTATCAGAGTGTTTGTATCCACTTTTGATATAAAAAGGACATTTTTTGTTCCATCTTCTTTGTTTAGCTGTGGATGAATCCAACTTCTTGATCACTGGCTGTGAATACTGAACTTAGGTAAGTTCTTTCGATGAAACGCAGCATCGACTCGCGGCTTCTGTGCATAGGGAGACGCGGGTATCAGTTCAGAAGAACTTGGGCAGAACCAAATTCTTTTGATGAGACGCAGCGTCAATCCATAAGGAGACGCGGCCATGAGTTCAGCAGGACTTGGGCAGAACCAAGTTCTTTTGATGAGACGCAGCGTCAATCCATAAGGAGACGCGGCCATGAGTTCAGAAGACTTGGGCATCGTAGGGAGAGACGCGAATCTGCTTCGCTAGGAAAGACGCGGATCAAGCAGACGCGAGGGACGTAGCCTTGTGCATTTTCCATCAATCCCAAAATGGACTAAGTGTTCTCCTTTAAAAAGGACCCCGTTTGCTGAGGGGACGCGACTTTGCATCACGCGGACATTCCTCTAGGACGGGGTGATCGTCATCCAATCTGGGGAGGGGACGCGAATTTTGGATACGTTTCCTCAATCTGCGTCTTGGTGTAACCTCCCAGTCGTTACATACAGCCTGTCATGAAGATTTGATGTGATCCTCAAATCTCTATTGATGATCGGGAATGCTGTTTCCCGAAGCGGTTATCCACGCGTCGGCTTCTTATTGGTCTTGAGCGTCAATTCCCTTTTATGAGAAACCGATACGGGTGGTTGGAGATTAGCGCCTGCGACGGTTTTCGAAACGGCGTTACACGCGTCAGTCCCTTATTGGACCTTGACAATCGTGCGGTCATTATGGCCGGCGGTTCAGATTAAGAGATCATTAATTGCAGTCATCGGGGGCTGCCTATAAATAGGGCGCACCCTCTCCCTTCAATCCAATCTTTGGACTGTTTTCTTTTTGAGAGCGAGCGCTCTGAGAACCTTCATCTTCTTCAGAGTATTGTCTCCATGGATGAGGATGGTTCTGTGGATGAAGATGACCCAGGGCTTGTATGCTCCTGTTTGGTCTCTTCTCTGATCATCTTGCACGCTCGCGTTTGGATGCAGAGAGCCCGACTCTTGGTAGAGGCCTCTGTTGGTACGCCGTCCCGATTAGCCATGATATTTTAATCTACCACGGCCTGCACCTTGGTATCACCATTATCTGGACCCCCTCACGAAGTCTGTGCTGGTGCATTCCTTCTGGAATTTGCGCCACAGATTTAAACTTCTCTGGACGCGAGTGCAGGGGTCTTTGGCACTTGGCGCTGGCTTCGTTCACAAAGTTTGCGTTTCAAAGCCACTGTCTTGGACGAATTCCAAAAAGGTTTCAGACCCGAGCCTTGCAACCCTTGTTCACTCAACAAGGAGATGGCAACTTTCGGCGTCTGTGCCTTTTCGGCGTCCGTGCTTTCGACTTGGGCGCAGAACGAGACCGCGTTTTGATTCGCGTTTGTCTCTACTGACGCAGCAGTTTGGCTCACTGCGTGGGTCATTCCCGCGTCTGCTTGGCTGACTGCGTGGATCATTCCCGCGTCTGCTTGGCTGACTGCGTGGATCATTCCGCGTCTGCTTGGCTGACTGCGTGGATCATTCCCGCGTCTGCAGTCCGCATTTGCGACTTAGTTTTTCTCTGTCGAAGCATACTAAGTTGCAGATTGTTCTGATTCCTTTTGTTTCATTTCTTGCAGGTAGGCTTGCTGGTTTGCTGGGCCCCTGGAAGGATGCTTTGGCCGGCGAACTTGTTCGATGTTCACCTATGAGAGAGTATATTATGGTCCTCGTCACCTATAAGAGAGTATATTACATCTCTGACGAGGACCCAACCCTCGCCAAGGTCTCTTCTGATCTGCTTCGCCATTCATGCCTTCTGGCAAGAGATGGTCAGGCTATGCATGACGGCGATGAGGGCTCCGGCGGTTGTGGTGGCGGACAAGATCCTCTTCCTCTCCCACTCCAGAAGTCACATCAAGGACAGTCTATGTCCGTTGGATGGCCTGCTAGGGAAAGGGACGCTCCTGAACGAAGGGTTGCAGGACTTTCTGTTGCCACCAGACCTCAAGAACACCATTGCTCTTAGCTTAGTCAGCTAGAGCGCTTTCGATGTTTACATCATGCATCGTGGTGTAACCAGCTTCTATTGTAGCCACAAAACATCGCGCACTTGGAATCAGACGCGACTTATAAGGAGTGAGTGCAACCTCTAAGAGAGAGAGAGAGGGACTTCTTTGTACTCCTTAATTGTAACACTCAATCTTATTGTATAAGAGAGCGTTTTTACTGTATCACTTTCATATGTTTGGAAATGAATAAAAGCGACGCTTTTCTTTTTGCCTCTTTCCTTGTCTTGAACTTTTTGTCTTAGACTCGTAGAAGCAAAGAATCTTTGACTTTGTTAAAATCATGATGGTAACTTTAATAAGTCAAACTTTGTGGAGGAAGAGATCCTATTTCAGGAACTTTCACAGTACTGTCAGAGGTGTAATATTAACTTGACAGAGATGAAATAATCTTTGGTGGGCCTGCCACTTTATAAGAGAAAGTGACAAGTAGAATTGGTACCCCCAGGGAGGGTAAGCTCTGATCAGAGGTTTAGAGTTAACTTAATCGAGTTCAGCTGGGAATTTGATGAAAACACTGTTAATTGGTGTAATATTAACCTAACAGTGTTTTTAGGTGGACCTGTTATTCTATTGAAGAGAATAACAAGTGAGATTAGACTCGTGGAGAGTCTAGGAAGGTTTGTTACCGTTAGAGGTGTGATATTAACTTAACGGGTTGAAAGTGGTCTTGTCAGAAGTGTAATGTTAACTTGACAAGGATATGAGTCAGAGGTGTGATATTAACTTAACTCAGAAGTGTCACTGTCATAGGTGTAATGTTTAACTTGACAGTGAGGTAATGCTAGAGGTGTAATGTTGAACTTAGCATTGGTCATCTCGACTTGGACAAGGAAGTCGAGGAAAGGTCATGGCCATAGGTGTATTGTTGAACTTAGCGATGACTCAGATGCTAGAGGTGTAGTGTTAACTTGGCATCATTCATTTCAGCTTCGATGTGGAAGACTGAAGAAAAGTGACTGTCATAGGTGTAATATTAAACCTGGCAGAAACTTGATTACTGTTTAGAGGTGTGGTGTTGAACTTTAACAGCAATTTGTCAGAGGTGTGATGTTAACTTGACAAAGATTGACTCAAGATAAGAGCAATTTTGAGGACCTGTCATTCTATTGGTGAGAATTGACAAATGAAAATTTGAAGTGCCAGAGGTGTAGTGTTAACTTGGCAAATTTGAAAATTTGGTACTCCGTGTAGAGTTGACAAGCAAAATTTGTACTCGACAAGGAATATTAAAAAGTTTCCATTACCAGAGGTGTAGTGTTAACTTAGTAATGGTTGTATTTTGTAGACCTACCATTCTGTGGATGAGAATTGGTAGGGGATTTTGGAGGAAAGAGTGGAGCCAAGTCCACTTTAGGATTTTTAGCAAACCCTCAGCTATCAACGGATTTGAGGTGTCTTTACCAACTACCGTTTGAGTTGGGCTAGCCATGCTATTCCCCTCAGCATGATGAGTTATCGAAGACTTATGTTGGACTTAAAAGCCAACATTTTCTTCTATCCTTAACCGTCGGAGGCGTCGGATCAAATGGGAACGTGTCCCTTAGGATTTTTAGCAAATCCTCAGCTGCCAACGGGTTTGATATGCCTTTACCAACTACCGTTTGAGTTGGGCTGGCCATGCTATTCCCCTCAGCATGATGAGTTGTCGAAGACTTATGTTGGGCTTAAAAGCCAACATTTTCCTCTATCCTTAGCCGTCGGAGGCGTCGGATGTTTTGATCAGAGGTGTACTTTTAACTTGATCGGTGGAAGGATACCATCTAGGGATAGTACTTCTTCAGGAACCTGCCGTTAATAGGCATCATGAGTGTATCGCCATTCGAGGTTATGAGGCGATATGATCCATTTGAGTAGACTGACTCTACTACAAATGGTCCTTCCCATTTGGGTTGGAATTTTCCTTTTGTCTTGTGCGTCATCACCATGGGTCTTCTGACGGCTAAGACAAGATCGCCTTTCTTAAAAGTTCGTACTTTAACTTTCTTGTTGAAGGCTCTGGTGATTCGAGCTTGGTAGAGCTCGATTTGCTGTTGGGCTTGCAGACGCTTGTCGTCTAAGGCCTCCAGTTCCTGGAGTCGCTGTCGATGCTTCTCCTCTGTCGTCATCTCCGCTGCCAAGGCGACGCGTAGAGATGGAATTTGGATTTCCAGGGGAAGCACGGCCTCACATCCGTATACCAAGGAAAACGGCGTGGCTTTAGTCGGGGTTCGCACTGTTGTGCGATAGGCCCATAAGCATTCGCCTAGCTTGTCGTCCCAGTCGCGTTGACTCTTCGAGACGAACTTTTTAAGAAGCTTGCCAATGGTCTTGTTGAAAGCTTCTGCGAGGCCATTAGCGGCAGGATAGTATGCCGTTAAAGACACACTCTGGACTCTGAACTTAGCGCAGAATCTCTGGAATGCCTGGCTGATGAACTGGGGTCCATTGTCATGGACAATTCGCCGAGGTACGCCGAAACGGTAAATAACGTGATGTTTCACGAACTTGATCACGTTCGACGATTTCACCTCCTTCAAAGGAATGGCTTCGGCCCATTTGGAGAAGTAATCGGTTATTGCTAGAATGAACCGATGTCCCTTTGATGATGGTGGGCTGATAGGACCAACCACATCCATCCCCCACATCTCAAATGGCCATGTAGAGGTCGTAGAGTGGAGGTACCCTGGTGCTTGATGGATAAAATCTCCATGTATTTGGCAAGCGTGACATCTTTTGGCATAGGCGACGGCGTCGGCAACCATCTTGGGCCAATAGTAACCCAACCTTTGGAGTCGATGTGCCAATTTTGGGCCAGGTTGATGGGCTCCGCATGTACCGTCGTGGGCCTCTTTCAATACTTCCTGGGCCTCCTTTGGTGAGAGGCACCGGAGTAAGATCCCGTCATGCGATCGACGATACAATGTTCGTGTAATCGCATTATAGTAAAACTTAGGGCTTTCCTTCGAATGGCAGTCGCCTCTTTGGCGTCCTCAGGCAGGATGCCGTACAAGACATAGTCGATGTAGGGAAATCGCCAGTCTTTAAGTTCTGGACCGGTTGACGCTTCAAGTGCTTCTTCGCAGTGACGACCTCCCGTTGACTCCTGATAATCCTCGAGAGCATTTCTCGGGCAATACAGGTCGTGGCTGTAGACGAATATCTTCTCCATTGCTCCAACTGGAAGAGCTAAGGAGGCTGCAAGGGATGCGAGTGCATCGGCGTGCGCATTTTGCCTGCGCGGTATATGGTCGATGTAGAAGTTAGCAAACCCCTCGGCCATGCGGATAGTTGCGTTGTAATAGGGTACTAAGTCTTCATGTCTGACTTCGTACTCCCCGCGAATTTGACTGACGATGAGTTTAGAGTCACCGTATGCCTCGAGATTTTTAACGCCAATCTCATCGGCGAGCTGCATCCCGATCAATAGAGCATTGTACTCCGCCACATTGTTGGAACAAGGCTCCGTTAGCGAGACAGCTCGGGGGATCACATAATTTTGTGGGGAGACAAGTACAACTCCTACCCCCGCCACTACGTGTCCCTTGGGGCTTGTCCTTGATGCACCGTCGAAGAAAAGTTGCCACACTTGACTTTCGAACGATGTCTGAGTCAGGTAGACTTCGGCCACTTCCTCTAGGAGATCCTCGTAGACTTTGGCTGCCCTCGGATCTGGGTGTTCAACTAGGAAGTCTGCCATCGCTTGTCCCTTAATGGCTTTCTGCGGCAGAAAGTGCATATCATACTGGGATAGCAACATGGCCCACTTTGCCAGCTGGCCATTTAGTGAAGAAGGCTTTGTCATAAGTAACCTCAGGGGGTTGACTTTTGATATGACATTGATAGTCTGGCCTACCAGATAGTGTCGCATTTTCTGGATAGCGAACACCAGTGCCAAACATTCCTTCTCGATCGGGTTATACCGATGTTCGGCTCCGATCATTGTCCTACTTAGATAGTAGATTTCTTGCTCACGTCCCTGATCGTCATTCTGAGCTAGCAGAGCTCCCAAAGAATGATCCATCGCTCGGACGTACACCAGAAACGGCTTTCCGGATACTGGAGCTGCAAGGACTGGTGGTTGGGTGAGGTATTGCTTGATTTCCTCGAACGCTTGTTGGCAAGCGTCATCCCAAATGAATGAGACACCCTTCTTCATCAGCTTAGCGAAGGGTTGGCATCTTCCGGAAAGGTTTGAGATGAACCTGCGGATGTACGCCAATCGACCATGTAAACCCCTGAGTTCCTTGAGGTTTCTCGGGGGTTGCATCTCCTGGATAGCGCGGATTTTTTCCGGGTCCAAATGGATTCCTGTGGAAGTCACAACAAATCCTAGGAATTTGCCACTGGCTACCCCCAGGAAGGACTTGGTGGGATTCATCTTCAATTGATGAGCCCGCATGATGTCGAAGACCACCTTCAGATCAGCTATGTGATCTCCTTTAATACGACTTTTCACCGCAATGTCATCAACATAACATTCCACCGTTTTGCATATTTGCTGATGGAAAATGGCATTCATGGCCCTTTGATAGGTTGCCCCTGCATTCTTCAGTCCGAAGGGCATGACAGTGTAGCAATACACTCCTAGGGGTGTCCTGAAGGAGGTGTGCTTTTCGTCGTCAGGATACATTTTGATTTGATTGTATCCTGAGAATCCGTCCATGAAGGACATTCGTTCGAATCCACAAGTATTGTCAATCATGACATCTGTGATTGGCAATGGGAATTCGTCCTTGGGGCAGGCCTCGTTTAGATCGCGGAAGTCGATGCAGATCCTGATCTTCCCGTTCTTCTTGGAAACGGGGACGATGTTGGCTACCCAGTCGGGATGTTGTTCTTCCCTGATGAAGCCAGAATCAATAAGTTTTCTGACTTCTGATTGAATTGCCTCCATTATTTCTGGGCGAAACCGTCGCTGTTGTTGTTTGACAGGCTTTACGTCCGAATTGATGTTGAGGCGGTGCATGGCCACTTGAGGATCAAGTCCTGGCATGTCCTCATAATTCCAGGCGAAGACGTCTATATACTCTTGTACAAGAGATATTAAATCCTTCTTCTCCGATGGTGACAGGCTGTCACTTATGAAGATAGGCTTAGGGTTAGCCTCATCTCCTAGATTGATCTGAACAACCTTGTCTTCTGTGGGTGGTTCACGCTATTCAAAGCGGGTATCCCAAAGAGCATTTAAATGTTTGATCCAAGGATCTACATCAGATTGGATCATTTCTTCATTTCCATCTTCCAGGCGGCTTGTCGAAACCATGTTCACTGAAAGTTCCTTGAAGATGTTGCCGACACTGACATCTGACTCCCAAGATGATGTGTCTGAAGAGTAATCGTTGCTTGATGATTCTTGAGAATCGGAGACTGATGGAAACGGAGTTGATACATAGCCCAACCCCCGGCGCGTCCGATGATAATAATCGGGGCCTTCCCTTTCGGCACAAAGGATCGAAGTAGCGTTCTCCTTCCTTTGCCGAAGTTCAACCCGGGTCTGTTGGTTAGATCATACCCCATGCATTTCATCATTTTGAGCGCTTTTGGTTCATAATGACTGAGCTGAGGGGATTCCTCCTCACTTTCCGATTCTTCGCGGGGCGTTGGTTCAGTCGTCATTCGCCCGAAAAGGATTGGTTTTTGGCCTTTTTGTCTTGTCGGAACTATGAATATAGATTCCTGCGCATTACCATTATCCTGGTATGTCCCGAAAGATGATTCCACTGGTACATGCAATGATGTCAAAGCATCCATCGCCGACCAGATATCATCGTCTATGTCGGTACTAGTATCCGATGGGATTGAATCGGATGCACACGCAGAAAGATACTCAAAGTCTAAATTCTCATTAATATACCAACCGCCTGCATCGTCGGTGGTATTATCAACATCGAGCTTATTAGTGCTCTTTACAAGTGGTTCCAATTTCCACAGGCACTCTTCTTGCTCGGGCTCAGTGTCAGCCTCATTACCAAAGTCTGGCACTTCCAGTTGCGGGGTTTCGTCCACCGGATCCTGATATAGGAGGGAGTCCGTGAAATAATTTTCGACCCCCTTAAACGGATACCTTTCGGCAACCAACGTTTGCACCTTCCCACTCGCGTCAATGTATTTCATGACTTGGTGAAGAGTGGAGGGAACGATGGAGTTGCGGTGGATCCATGGTCGTCCAAGCAGCAGATTGTAGGAAGTGTCGGCATCGATGACGTAGCACGTCACCTCCGACTTGAGGCTCCCAATCTGGCACTTGAGCTTGATCTTCCCCATCGGACGGGTGCCGTTGGCATTGAACCCGTAGATGGTCGTCTGTGTAGGGCTCAGACGGTGGGTAGGGATGCCGAGGTGTTGCATGACTCGGCGGGGCATGATGCTCAATGCGGACCCTGGATCTACCTGAATGCGGTTCACCTCAGATGATCCGATATAACCTGTGAAGTACAGGGGTCGATCATGCTTCCCTTTAACCTGCATATCATCTGCCGTGAAGGTATGCAGGGAGCATTCTGGGAGGTGTGGAGACAATTCTCTACATCTTCCTTCTTTGGCACCTGGGTCATAAAGACCTCAGCATTTGCCAGAGCTTCTTGTAGAGCCTCCCTGGTCGACTTTGATAGTCTTAGAAGCTCATACAGGGTGATCCGCGCCGGGATGTTGGCCAATTGAGCCAAGACATCAAAGCGGTAAGGCGTTGTGGATCCTTCCGCTATACCCTTTTGAAGAGCTCGAGAGAATCGAGTCTCTTTTTGTTTCTCCACTGGTGGCTTCGTGGAGGGCCTAGTTGGCTCTGCAGCCGGTTGTGGAGGGTTTGCCGCCACTTCGCCGTACTGCTTCAAGTAGGGCTGTCCTGAACGAGTCCCCGTCATTGGTTGGTTGGGCTCTGCGGCCAAGACTATTGTTTCCTCTTCTGAATCAGTCAGTGAGGGAACATCATCCTCTGCTTCTCGAGAGGAAGCACATACCACATGGCAGGACGAAGCTTTTGCCTTGCCTTTGGACTTCCTGTTGGTTACAGTAGTCCACTGCTGGCTGTCCGCTAGGTCAGGGTGGACCCACATAATTTCCCCTTGAGGCGTAGGGACGGGTACCAAGCCCTTCTCCTGCTGCTGGTGAGGGTCTGTGTTGACCACTCTTAATTCTCCCTTTGGAATAGGAGTTACCCCCGCAGGTGTTGAAGGTTGTCTCCCGAACTGGAGAACCGACGTCACATTAGCCGTGACCTTCTTCTGCTCTGGTCGGAGCTTTAGCACTTCCGCGTCAATCAGAGCCTGAAGGATGTCCTTGAAGATGTAGCAGCTTTTGGTAGGATGTCCCAACATCCTGTGGTACATGCAGTAGTTGGGATTGTCGGTCTTGCCGACTTCTTCCGGGCGCCTAATTTCTGGGAGCTTCAGTCGGTTGCTCTTGTTGAGTAGCTTGAAGAGCGAATCGACATGTTCCTCCTTGAAGGAATACTGCTTGTTGGCGCGGGGTTGGCTTGAAGAGCCACTTGCCTTGGCTGGTTGAGGTTTGGTGGGAGATTTGGTCTCAGTCGCCAAATTATCCTTTCGCTTCGTCTGGAGGGAGGTGTCTGGCGCTCGCCTAGTTGACCTTTCCGGCCTAGGCTTGCCTTCTTCTGCCCTGACGCGGGCAATAATCTCCTCAGCCTGTTCACCTTGTTGGACTAATTGTTTCCAGGTGCGGCTTTCAGCAACTCCTATTTGAGCAAGGAGTGAGGTTTGGAGGTTGTGGCGGCATGTTTCCACCAGGGTGGCCTGGGTCATACCGCTTGGACACCGGAGTGCCACGTTCCGAAATCTTTCCACGAAAGATTTGACGGACTCTCCCTTTCGCTGTCTCGTAGCTAAAAGGGTGGGCATTGTGACCTCGGAGTCATCTTCGAAGAAGCGTGTTAAGAACAGGTTCTCCAAGTCGCCCCAGTTCTTGATAGAACCTTTCGGGAGTTTCATGAACCACTCAAAGGCCAACCCTTTCAGGGTGCCGATGAATAGTCGCGCCAGGATGGCGTCATTGTCTACTACATTCCCGGTTTGAGATTTGAAGTAGTAGATGTGCTGGTTGGGTGACCCCTTCCCGTCGAATGCTTGGAGGGTTGGAGCCTTGAACTTAGGAGGGTATGGAACTAAGTCCCACTCAGCCGGATAGGGCCGGACCACTCCTACTTCTTGGAGGTCTTTGCGATTGGCAAGGGCCTCGAGGCGTCGTTCCAATTGACTCATCCTCTTAGCATGAGCCTTCTTTGGGTCTTGGTCGCCTTTTACTTGCGATGAGGGTTTGGACGAACTGGAGGTAGATTGCTGCCTCTCTTCAGAAGGTTCGAAAGATGAGCTTCCTCCCTTTCTCCCTTTGCCCTTTGACCTCCTAGGAGGAGATTTCCTCCTGTCTTCCAGCAGTTGTGCAATCGCCTGCTTGAGGGAGTCAATCGACGCTTGCTGAGAAATAATCATGTCCATTTGTGCTTTCTGGACCTGCTCTATACGTCTTGCCGTCTCCTCAGGAGTGCCTGTCATGTAGGCAGAGGTCTCCTTCTCGACGGAAGAGTTCGAAGCCCTTGATTCCGCTACGGCGGAATGAGAATCATTCACTCTAACGCCGTGGGCTAAGGCATTATAGTCAATTGGGGGAATGGCCCCCGTCCGGGTACGAGTGTGTCGATACACTCCTTCCGGTTCAGAGTCAGACTTGGAGTCATCTGAGCCGACTGTAATTTGTTTTCCCTTACTCCTGCTTGTCATATTTGTAGTGAGCTCGGGGTACTCAACGTCAGAGAAGGTTCTCCTTCTGTGGGAGCGTCTTCTTTTAGCTGACGGAGGAATCAGGGTCAGCTGTCTGACCAAAGACTGCTGGTGTACGCCTGATTCGCAACGGCACTCTGAGAGCATGGAGATGAGCCGTTGGCGGCAGCATGATGAAGTGACCTGATTGGCACTTCTTTTCTTCGTCAAGTAATCCCTCAAATCCATAGGAGGGGAATTGAAAAGATTAGCCTCGCAACGTCGAAGACGGGAGGCATCCATGTGCTGTGCAGTCTGGACGCAGACTTCAGAGACGCGGTCTCTGCGTCTCGGCTGTGGAACGCGCGTCCGGCGTCTCTGTTGAGATGAGACGCGGGTCTCGCGTTGCTGTTTGGTGCGTCCGGGTAGAGGCGCGTGAGAGAGAGTGGGCTGCAGGGCGCCTCGTCTCTGGGCGCGTGATTCTTGCGTTTGACGAGACGCTTCATTCTGGCGTTTGGTAAGTTGGTCCTCAGAGGACTCAACTTGAGGAGTTGCGCGCTTGGGCCGCCAAACGCGGATTTCACGTACTGGACGTGACGCGGGCAAGGCGAAAGACTGTACGTCGCGTCCAGCTTCAGTTGGACAACCAACGGTTCCAACTTGCAGTTGACGCGCACGTCTCCTCTGTCGACGCTCAGCATTCCGGTTGCGTCGAGGAGGTGGAGAGAAACCAACAACATCCTGATATTGAACATCAGGGAGTTTAACCACGCGGGTCTCCTGAGAGACGTTTACACGGGTTTTTTTGTGCACCGGAGTTGGTCGCAACAGCAACTGTGCTTGAGATCGCGCGGGCCTTCTGAGAGGCGTTGACGCGTGAACTTTGCTGGGCACAGTGGGCAACAGCAGCGGCGCCCAAGAGAGCTTCAGGTCGGGCTTCGGGGCCATTCCCTGCCGAGACCCTGCGACAGACGCGGGTCTTTGGGCTCTTGGAGCCAGAAGAGAGAAACTCTTCATACTTCGCCTGGTCGAACTCGACGACGAGTGTCTCGACCATTTTCCCCCTACGGAGGAGATCATCCTGCGCCACGGCTTGTTCGTCAGTGACAAACGTGGTCCCCAGCGGAGTCGCCATCTCTTGTTGGACGCGGAAAACTGTAAAAGCAGACTGGAGCAACTTTTCCTTGAATCAGATGAAAAATTACAACAGGCTAATCTTCCGGTTACAAGGGAGGGAGAATATTGAATCTTGAATTCCCCCTTTGTTTAGTGCTGGGTTCTTCGTGTGGCGGTGGAGAGTGAATCTTGTTCTCCGTTGACCAGATGACCGTCAGTACCGTCGAGGAATCTTCTCCTTGGCAGGTAGAGGGAGTAACTCAGCCCCGTCCACCAAAACTCTAAAAGAGAAGGTAGGCGAAGAGCAACTTGTACGCAGCAAGCTGGCTTGAAGAGTCGAGCTCTCTCTCTGTTGATGATCTCTCCTTTTTTTTTTATCGCCCAAATCCGACCCCTCTTCAATAGTGACAGGGCTATTTATAGGGTTTTTAGGGGGTGATCGTGCCCCCTAAAAGTGCTCCACGATGAGGGCCAACTTCCCCGCTACATGGGCGGTGGATGGCGCCATAATCGGGGTGGTTGCAACCAAGGTGCGGGCACCTTGTTGCTGAGACGCGGGCGTTGAGCCAACGCGCCTTGATGCTGAGACGCGGGCGTTGAGCCAACGCGCCTTGATGCTGAGACGCGAGCGTTGAGCCAACGCGCCTTGATGCGGAGACGCGGGTTTGGACTTTCGCGTCTTGATGCTGAGACGCGGGCGTTGAGCCAACGCGCCTTGATGCGGAGACGCGGGTTTGGACTTTCGCGTCTTGATTGTCACATTTAGCCTTGCGCCTGGATCTTGGATCTCTGCATTTTGGTGGCTTGTCTTGGTGATTTTTAGACAGCCTACAATGGCATATAACAATTTTTCCAATTTTAATCCATATTACACACCAACGTCTTTTTCGGATATTACCAACCCGGCATATCATAACTTTGACCAACCTAGTGTGCCGGAATGGTCTTATCCGAATGCATATAACCCATGCCCCCCATCTTATGACCATAATTTCCACAATAATTTCAACTTTTCACAGAGTTCATGGGGTTTCGCTTCCCCCGAGTCCAATTTTCAACCAACTTGTCTTCCGTACCCACCTTGTCCACAATATTTTCAAGATTCCTACTCAGATCCACCAATTCAGAATAGAAAACCATCTATCTTGAAAATGATGAGTATGCATGAGTCCAAGCAACAATCACCATCAATCTTAGACATGATGATGCGTGAGTCCAAGCAACAATCACAGAATCTGACCGACTCATAACTTCATCACGATTGTCCCAACAACACTTCTTCTTTTCAAGTCCAATCACAAAATGATGCACCAATCGACTATGAAAAGATACTTGAAGCCATGACTCAGGCTAGATTAGCTCGTGATCATGAAATAGATATGATGGTTCAATCTTTACGTTCTCACCGTTCGGCCATTTCTGATATCGCTAACCATTCTGTTAGAGCCGACGAGCCACGTTGTTTTGGACAACAAGATTTTAATTCAGTACCATCATTTGAACTTGCCGAAACTCTAATTTTTGATAGCTTGGCAAGTTATTCCTTTCCTGAAATAGAACTTGAGCATGAATATGATCATGATCTCCCACTTGGTGATTCAATTCTACTTCCTGATTCAATAATGACTCCGGTGTCTTCACCTGATTTTACTTTTTCCGAGTCAACATTGGATCCTTTGCCAATTCATCATGAAATTGAATCACCCATTTTTGATGATCATATTGAACTTGACCAATTTTATAATTTTGAAAGTCCCATGGATAAATTGGAAAGTTCTCATTTTTATGATATTAAACTCAATGAGATATGTGACCTAGATTCTCAAATCTGTGATCAAGTTCAAATTCTCGAATCACTATTGACTCCTATTTTGTTACCCGACTTAGGTAATATTTTAGAGTCAGTTTTGATTCCCACACCTATCATTCCTAAACTTGAATCACCAATATTAAGTCACATTCCATTGTGGGAAAATGATTGTGGACTTGAGTTTCAACTTCTTGACTTGGACACACTTCTTGAACCGAGCTCGACTCCTGAACCCTTACTTGATTTGAGTTTCTTTCCTGAGTCGGTATTCGTTCCCATACTTCTGACGTCTAAGTCAATCATTCCATCTTTTCACACTCCATTTTGGGATAAGGCGGTTGACACAATTGACTCTGAAAATAATTATGAAATTTGGAAATTTGATGGGGTGGAATTGTTAAAAAATGATTATACATACATTTTAGTGGGTTATACAAGAGAAATTTCTGGTGGGTTCCTCCGAATACCACATTATCTTGATTGGGTAGCAACGCTTGGCCCAATTAGACCACTACCGGAACCACCACCTTGAGGTAATATTTGCCTTCCCTTTCTTCTTTTTCATGCATACATGCATACATTCATACATTGAGGACAATGCATGAGATAAGTGTGGGGGGAGGTTTTACTAACATACTAACATAGGTAGAAACTAACAATTTTCTTTAAAAAAAAAAGGACAATATTTTGACTTATCTTTTAAAAGAAATCTAAGTTAGCCTTAAGAATTAGGAAAATCGTGATTAGGATTTCTAAAAACTTGGTCAAAATAAATAAATTGTTAAATTTTTAGGTATAGGAGGAGAAATTGAATAAGTAATTAGTCTTAATTTTTACCTTAATGAAATGTGCATACCTAATACATTTACATATCTAGGATTCTAAGACAAAGACTCTTGTGCCCTATAAAAAAATAAAAATAAAAAAATAAAAAAGAGGAAATGCGCTGATTAAGCTGGATACATGTGCTTCAAGAAGCATAAGTATTCACGCCTAAAGGTGATTTTATAAATAAAGTCCTTAGTTTTGTGGCCTAGTTCACTCGAATCCTTAAGTCCGTGGGGTGTTTTCTCACCCGGTGCCCTAAAACCAACCAGTTTGGGAGCCACCGACTTTAAGTTCGCTACATGGGTGGATTAGAAAGCCTAAGGAAACTAAGAAAAATTACTTATATATGTACTAACACATCTAATAGTCAATTAGTTAGGTATGAGGGCCTCAAGAAGCCTTGATATTTACACGAAAGAAAATTAGATGAGTTATACATATTAAAAAAAGAGAGAGAAAATAATAATAAAGAGGCATGAGAGTCCAAGTGAAGGAATTCCTAGTAAAGATTCACAAGGATGCATATGACTTTTGGTAACGAAAAAGACTATATAAAAATTCAGTTTTGATCCTTACCTAAAAAGGATAACAATTTACTTTATAAAGACTAAGTTTAAGAATGAATAAAAATGATAATCCTAAAACTTATAGACTACTTAGTCTCTTCAAATATATTTCAAATATTTTCCTTTTTATGGATTTTGTGGGTGTAATCCGCTGAAAACCCTCACGAGACAACACTCGTCCTCTAGGGTAACCTAGGGGTTTAACGGCTTGTTGCACATGCTAAGTGCAACCGTGATGCCTACGAAAGTGAGTTAGGATAGATTAGATTTTCTTTTCTTATTCTTTTTGATTTTTACTCGAGGACGAGTAAAAAGATAAGTGTGGGGGTGTGATAGGTAGTAAAAAGTGCATATTTTATCATACATTTACTATCACATTTTCATATTTATTCCTATAATTTTGCACATTTACTAATATTTTATTATTTATTGTGTGCAGGCCTTGAGTAATTAATTAAATAAAGAATAAAGCCTTAAAGGAAGCCCAAAAGCCCATGTTCAAGCCCAATACAAAAGTTGCAATTATCAAATGTCAAAGTTGCAATTACCAATTGCAAAAGTTGCAAATACTAAAAGAAGAGGGAAAGGATAGACTTCTATTCAACCCTAAATGCTTGCAGGATGAGGATAAAAGCCAAAGAAGGAGAGTGCAAAGATAACAAATTCGTTATTAAAAGATATTGGAAGATTTGGATTTAGGGTAACTTGTTTCCCAAGTTATCCCAAATCTCAAAATAAAGAGTCAGGATACAACTTCCAGAAGGATAAACCCAGATGGACGGATCAGAGGAGGCCACGCGCAAAAGCGCGTGGCCAGGGACACAGCTAAGCCGCGTTTTCGCGGCAATCCTGACGAGTCTGGCGATAAGGTTTTTTCGAGGAGTCGTACCGGGACTCTACTTCTTCCAGCTCCTATAAATACCCCTGCAGAGTAACAGAGAAGGGCGTGCAGCGCAGTACAGAGCCAAATCTAGGATTTTCTTAGGCTAGTTTGTAGATTAGGTTTTTATTCTTTTTTGTAATTTTTAATTTTTTATAACTGAGAGTAGAGGATGCTTTCATGGAGGAAGGAGATCATGCTTGTACTGAGGTGACATCGGTGTAAGTCAAACTTTTCTTCCATTGCTAATAGAATCAACTCAAGGTTTGTTTTTGTTCTTCTATTCTTGTTTTATTTTTGTTCTTCTATTCTTGTTTTTTTTTCCTGATGTCTTGCAAACCATGAGATGTGATCGCTTCGAGACTGCTTAGCCGAAGAAGTGCCCTTGATGGCCTATGATGATGAACAAGCCTTCTCTTGTTAGTATAGTTTGTCTTTTCTTTTCGTAGTGTAGATCGAGAAGATGGAAGATCCTATACGCCATGCTTGAATGCCTTCAAAGACAAGGTAAGTCGTTGCAAACGGATCAAAGGTAAACAGGGCAGAAGAGGTAGGTATGTGTTTTTTTTAGTTTATAGTTTTCTTTCTTTTATTTCTGTAGGTTAAATCACCAACACTTCATCTTCCAACTCTTTCTTTCCCAACTCATTGTAAATATCGCTCCTATTCCTAACCGGACTTTAACTATTATTTTCTTATTTTCATTTTAATAACTAAAAGAATAATTTTTTAGAGAACTTGCTAAACAAGCTTCCATTGCTAGTCCCTCCCTGAGGATCACGACCCGCATAGCCATTGCTACAGCGGATAGAATTGAGCACCTTGCACATCTCTATTTCTAAATCTAATATTCTGTATTTTGTGTGCAGGTAAAAACTCAATCAACCACCTACCTACACATCACACACACTCAAACTCCACATGCATACACAAGCACCAATACACTTACACCACCATTTACACCACCACCACCACCCACGCATACACACAAAACTGAAAGTACACCTAGAGGGGGAAATAGGTATAAGGCTAATCTAATGACAAATGATAGGGAATTAAAAATAAGTTGCAATATACTTAGTGTAACCAAAGAGTGTAGCCGAATTTCCGGTGAAGGGCTCTGGACTATCTCCTCTAAATTCCTCAAATAAGAGTTGAGGTGCTATGTAAAGCTCTCTTGGTTCAACACAAGTGAGGCACACAAACAATACCAAGCATATAAATATGATATGAACAATATGAAATAATGCAAGGTACAATATAGAGAGAGTTTAGAGATAGTGGATTAATCGCAAACACCGAGATATGTCTCGAGGTTCGAGCCACTGCTCTACGTTCCCACCTTCACACAGAAGGATTTCCACTATATCATCCACACAGTGAAAGCACACCTAGAGGGGGGTGAATAGGTATAAGTGCTAATTTAGAAACTAAATGCCCTAAATGCGGAAGCTAATGCAAATTTTGCAACACACTTAATACAACACACAAGTGTAGCCGAATTTCCCGTGAAGGGCTCTGGACTAACTCCTCTTGATTCCCCTAGATATGGGTTGAGGTGCTATGTGAAGCTCTTGTGGTTAAGTATAAGTGAGGCACACACAAACAACCAAGCATATACAAGATATAGCAATATGAAATATGCAAGGCACAACACAAGCAATGAATGATATGAATGAAGAATGATGCTTTGCACAAATGTAAAGAGAGAGAGAGAGTTGGGAGACAATGGATCAAACGCAAAGGCCAAGATATGTTTCGAGGTTCGAGCCCCTAGCTCTACATCCCCGCCTTCACCACCGTGAAGGATTTCCAATCCACTATCTCCCACCGAGGGAACCTCCACCGAGGAGGATTTGTTACAACAATAGGAGTACCGAACTCCTCTCTCAAATACCGCCTCACAACCGAGGGGTAGGCCCGTAGCCAATACAACAACCAATCCACCTCACACTTGAAGGATACAAACCAACAACCAACTCCACCTCACCAAGAGGGAGTAAACACCAATCTCCACCTCTACCAAAGAGGGAGCAAACCAATCACCTCAATCCACAACCTCAACCTCTACCAAATAGGGAGCAACCAATAATGAGGGTTTACAATGGGTGGTCTCTTTCAACCACAAACAATCTCTCCTTTTTCACAAACAAAAAGATCCTAAATAGATTAGGATAGAAGATAGCTCAAGTGGATATCAAGGTGTTTTTGGAAATCAAGTAACAAAGAAAATACTTGGGAAAACTCTTGTAAAAGATAGAGAATGAAAACCAATACAAATATCCCCAAATTCCTATTTTCTTTGATTTTTCAAAACCCTTGAAAAACAATAAAGATGAAATCTTTTTGGCACTTAAACTCTTTTAAAAACTTATTTAAACACAAAACAAACTCTGGTATTTTTCTTTTCAAAAGTCCTCTCAAAATAGCCCAAGAGATGGGGTATTTATAGCCCCATCAAAAAACTAGCCGTTAAGCTGATCTGGCAGCCTGACAGGCTAGCGGTCGGCCGGCCGGCCGACCGCCAACGGTCAAAAATCTGACCGTTGGAGCAAACCGGTTGACCGCCCGGCCGACCGAAATAAACAGAGAGCACTGCTCTCAGGTCCGGTCGGCCGCCCGGCCGACCGTCCCTGTGTCTGCCAAACGTGCACAAGCTTGTGCACGTCGGTCGACCGCAAGGGTCGATCGGCCCTTGGTACGGTCGACCCGTGCGGTCGGCCGTCCTGGCCTGTCAGCCACTGTTCTGGGACAAAAAACACATGTTAAAATATTTCTAAAAATCTTTTAAGTCTTTTTAAAAATACCCAAAAATAGTTTTATCATTTTGCATTGATACATAAACATGTGATAAAAAGTTTGGCTCAAATATCAATCAATATGAATTATTTTTGTGTCTAATCATTTTTACCAAAAACCAAAACATGTATTTTGATCAAACTTGGATTTTTCAATACATGAATAGGAAAGTCAAAATAAGTTTGTTTAAAAGTTAAGCATGCATGTATAGAATGAAACAACTATACATATATCAATTAAACTTGTTTTGATCAACTATTCATGAAAACCAAAAACCAAACATAAAACGTGTGTGTTTGTGCACTTGAGCATATCAACTATACTAAGCTTTACAAATGGATCTAAACACACTATCTAAACTATGGATACCTAAGTCTTCTTGACGATCTCCATCTTCAAGTAGACCCGATCCAAAACTCCATCCATGGGCTAGGCAATGTGTGATCTTGAAGCTTGAGCCCTGGAATCACTTGTGAAGCTTCCAAACACCTCTTTTTGAAGCTATCTCCAAACTAACATCTTGTTATAAGATCTGAGACTAAAAACACAAGAATATTAGTAAACATAACTACATGAGTTAATCATCATCAAAACTAGGGTGGAAGGCCTTTGGGCCAACAATCTCCCCCTTTTTGATGATGACAAAACTCATGGAGTTATATATACATGGATTAAAGTTAAGCTTCAAAGAAGCTCCCCCTTAACTCATGCATAAAACAAATAAACATAAATATGCATGAATGACAATGCATAAACAAGATGCTCTAGATACCAAATGAATATTCAACAAAGCATGCTCTTGAGACCAATAAAATTAAACAATTAAACTTAATATATGCAAAACACAAATATGCATATATAATATAAAAATATGTACCAATCATGCATAGAGAAAGATATGAGTTTTATATGCATGTTAAACTCTCAAATAATTCTCCCCCTTTTTGTCAATCATCAACAAAAGGGTAAAAACCAAAACAAAACAAAATCTTCTCCCCTTTTTAATACAAAGAAACAATCATCAATAAAGGGTAAAGGCTTAAAGCAAAACAATAAATTTTTCTCCCTCTTTTTGTTTGAAACAAAGAAACAACAAAAGGGTAAAAAACAATAAAAACAATGTTCTCCCCCTTTTTGTCTAAAACAAAAAATATCAATAAGGGGTTACAATCAATTAAGATATCAATTAAAAATATGTCAAAGATAGCATTTTGATACCAATTGAAAGTGAAACATAAATTTTGAATATTTTCTTTCAACATAAAGTGTGGGAGTACAAATACCAATTGAAAGACAAAATCAAATTTTCTCCCCCTTTATGAAATACAAACTAAACACATGCATAAGCTTGTTTTAAGATACCAATTGAAAACCAATCAATCATTAGAAATTTTTCAAGCTTAGCATAAACAAATTTTTGTGCTCTAAGATATAGAAATATAGTAGGCACAAATAAAATATATATGTATGAAAAAATAGATACCAATAGATATTGATACCATTGAAATGAAAGCATACATACATAAACACATATGAGTATACAAAAGAATCAAGATTGATACCAATTGAAAGAGTTCAATGATACCTATTGACATAACAATAAAAGCATGGTATAACTCATATCAAAATGAAGAATACGAACTAGTTAAAATGGAAATTTTTGTTAACTAGTACGAAATCCTTCAAGCAAGGAATAAACTAAAAATAATTTTCATAAAACACATGTAAATCATATAGCACTTAAAAACACTCAATATTCAATAAAGTCCATACATGCTCATAAAAACATACTCATGAGAAATATTTTAAAAAATGGTGAGTGTACAAGTAATGTGTGACATGGCATTATGAAATTTCCAATTAAGCTCAAAATTCCTTAAAACAATGAAAATTATGAAAATTATTTAATCTTCAAGGTATATGTATGTCTTATACAAACGAAAGCATACATACATATCCAAAACACAACGAGTCCACAAAATATATGCATTAAGGCACGTGGCTCAAAAAGGATGTATATGTATAATAATAATTTGGATAAAATAGACATATACATGAAGTTAAACAAATAAACACGAAATCAAGAAAAACTTAATTTTCACCAAAACAAATTTCATTTCAAGGTATATGTATGAATTGTCAACACAATAAGTATACATACATATCCCTAAACACAATTGAGTCCATATATATAGATTTGCATGAAAGATAAATGACTCAAAGGGTATACATATATATCTTAAAGTTTGGCAAAATAAACATATACATGAAATGAAATGAAATCCAAAATAGGAATACAAGTTTAAAATGCATGAATCATCAAAACTAGACTATACTAGCACATCTAATGGGTTCAAATAAGATTCAAGCTCAAACATATATAGATTTACTTGTGGCCCACTATATGCACAAGTATACACCTAGTTTTAATGAAAACTAATATCTAAACAAGTAATCTTAACATGAAGCATCAAAACACGATAAAAATCAACATGATAAACATAAACATGATTATTATGAATATCCACATGTTATTAGAACTATGATATATGCAATAGCAACCAAATAGTGAGAACACAAAAGAATTTATCCATATTAAACATGGGTGTCTCAAAATAACTAAACATGTATATCACAAATCTAATAAGCATGGCATTTTCATAGTAATAAAAAAACATCAAAACATGCTATAAACAATGACATGAAAAGCATGTAAACAATAAATAAGGAGTTAGAGATTTGATACCAAAACCAATGAGGCACCTCTCTAGTCTCCAAAAAGAGGTGGTCCTCCCACCAAATATCCCTTGAAAGTGATGCATCCAAAAAGGTTCTCTTTAAGTACGGAACGCATCCACTCCAAGGTACCGCTACTCTCACGTCATGTGAGAGCCCACACCTACATCAAACATAAGAGGGGTGGTCTTTGGTACCCATACTCTTTTGGGTCCATGGGGGTTAGTACCTTCTCTAACCCAAACAAACTTCTTTGCTAAATTTACATTATGTAATCTATCAAAGCAAAATTTAGTAAGGTGGCCCATACGTTCACAATGTGTACAAGTGTACACATGAGCATACATGTAATGGGTGTGTCCGTGAGGAGCATGTGTATGCCGTGATGGGTGTGCATGCATAGATGGCACTTGTTTCTTTCGAAACAAAGATTCCAAACGTGTATGGCTCTTGGCACAATGGCTTAAAGTGAAGCCCAAACAATCAACACTCTTCTTCAAAATATTTATATCATTTTTAACACTTGAAGATAAAGTGGAGCATGCAATAGGAGAAGTGTGTGATACTACCCTAGCATGGCAAACATGTGCATCAATCTTATTTTGCAAAATAATTTTTCTCTAAATAAACATTTAAATCATTTGAAATTGAAGCAATTTTCATTTTTAAGGAAACATTCTCTTTTAAAACAAAATCAACTTTTGAAGATAAAAACTCATTTTTCTTCAACACATCATCACAATCATTTTTAGATTTTAAAAATTCATTTTCTTTTAGGGCAAGGTCTAGTTGAGATTTTAATGAATCCCTCTCATTAGAAATCTCTTCCTTCTCTTGCAAAACAATGTCAAGTCTAGAAATCAAATCTTTATTTTCATTGTTAAGACCTAGACTTTTCTTTTTCAAAAACTTATATTTTTCTATTAATTTTTCACAAACAATAGATAGTTCTTCATTTAAAGTGTTGGGGTCAACATGCTCATCACAAGAAGAACTAGAATCAAAACTATCTAGTTGAGTTTCCGATTGTACCTCAAGGGAGTCATTCCCTTGGACCATGAAACATTGCGAGTCGGATTCTCCACTAGACTCCTCCGGTTGGATTGGCAATTGAAGCTTGGAGGTGGTGGTGGTTGTCAACATATTCCACACTGCAAATGCGGAATCAAAGTTAGAAGCAAGCAAAAGATATTCTTTATTTAATGTGCTTCTAATGGCCTCAAGGGCTTGTGCATTGGCCCTATATGATTGCGATTACCAAGATAGCATTTCTTGGTGGCCGCAAGGAAAACATGTAAGCCTAGGGTTTGGAGGTATATGAACATCCTAGTCTTCCAAACAAGAATGTTGGAAGCATCATACATAGGTGGGGTCATGAAGTCCATGGTAAACTATATGAGTGTGCAAACAAGCAAATGCAAACAATAGATTAGCAAACAAATGGATCTCACTCCTAGGATGTTAAGCCTAAGTATCAGGAGCGTAGGCTCTGATACCAATTGAAAGTGCTCTGATACCAATTGAAAGCACACCTAGAGGGGGGGTGAATAGGTGTAAGTGCTAATCTAGAAACTAAATGCTCTAAATGCGGAAGCTAATGCAAATTTTGCAACACACTTAATACAACACACAGTGTAGCCGAATTCCCCGTGAAGGGCTCTGGACTAACTCCTCTTGATTCCCCTAGATATGGGTTGAGGTGCTATGTGAAGCTCTTGTGGTTAAGTATAAGTGAGGCACACACAACACAACAAGCATACATGATATAGCAATATGAAATATGCAAGGCACAACACAAGCAAGCTGAATGAATGAAGAATGAAGATGATGCTTTGCACAAATGTAAAGAGAGAGAGTTGAGAGACAATGGATCAAACGCAAAGGCCAAGATATGTTTCGAGGTTCGAACCCCTAGCTCTACATCCCCGCCTTCACCACTGTGAAGGATTTCCAATCCACTATCTCCCACCGAGGGAACCTCCACCGAGGAGGATTTGTTACAAATAGGAGTACCGAACTCCTCTCTCAAACACCGCCTCACAACCGAGGGGTAGGCCCGTAGCCAATACAACAACCAATCCACCTCACACTTGAGGGATATAAACCAACAACCAACTCCACCTCACCAAGAGGGAGTAAACACCAATCTCCACCTCTACCAAAGAGGGAGCAACCAATCACCTCAAATCCACAACCTCAACCTCTACCAAAGAGAGAGCAACCAATAATGAGGGTTTATAATGGGTGGTCTCTTTCAACCACAAACAATCTCTCCTTTTCCACAAACAAAAAGCTCCTAAATAGATTAGGATAGAAGATAGCTCAAGTGGATATCAAGGTGTTTTTGGAAATCAAGTAACAAAGAAAATACTTGGGAAAACTCTTGTAAAAGATAGAGAATGAAAACCAATACAAATATCCCCAAATTCCTATTTTCTTTGATTTTCCAAAACCCTTGAAAAATAATAAAGATGAAATCTTTTTGGCACTTAAACTCTTTTAAAAACTTATTTAAACGCAAAACAAACTCTGGTATTTTTCTTTTCAAAAGTCTTCTCAATATAGCCCAAGAGATGGGGTATTTATAGCCCCATCAGAAAACTAGCCGTTAGGCTGATCTGGCAGCCTGACAGGCTATCGGTCGGCCGGCCGGTCGGCCGCCAACGGTCAAAAATCCGACCGTTGAGCAAACCGGTCGACCGCCCGGCCGACCGAAATAAACAGAGAGCACTGCTCTCAGGTCCTGTAACACCCCGCTCCCGGAATACGTACTTAGTTGCGTATTCAGATTTTTCGGCCGTATTTTTCGATTTACTTCTTGTATTTATGAATTCTTTATATGATTGTTTTGTCTTGGATTTGGATTCGTGGATTCGGAGTCAACCTTAGTTTGAACCGAAGGCCCGATCCCAGAGTATTGCTCGTTTGGACATTCTGGTATTCCGATTTGACCGATTTCAGTTTTAAACATCGTTTTCCAATATTCTAGATTTTCTGAAATTTTCCAGAATTAAGTTGAAAATCTTCAAAACCGGTATCGGCCAGTATCGTTGACTGACTCCCGGATTTTTAATTTACAAACGGTTTGGAATTTCTAAATGTGCCTTTAGACATTATTTCTTAAAATCACATTTCCCATCTAAATACTTTTTCTAAGAATTTTCTGAAATTATTGAAACCCGGCCAATCCGGCGTATACCGAGATTGACGGTTGACCTTATGATTTTTATCTTGAAAAGGAGATTGATTTCTAAAAACCGATTTCACCAAAAAATCATTTTATAATATTTATGATTTTTAAGGATTTTTGGGAAGCTTTCCGGATTACTTTATTTTTGGGCCTTTCCGGTGTTTTCCCAGTTACCGAGAAGATTGTTCCATATATTCCACTTTGTCTTTTTCCATTTTCTCTCTCCTTCCTCAAACGCAGATCTCACCAACCTGGGATTCTGCATTTATTGTGTAGATCCTCCCCATTCCGCATTTAATGCACTTCAGATCAAATCCCATCAATTATCATGACTCTCTCTCTCCTCTTTGAAACGCAGCTTTGCTTCTCCCTTGAAACGCCACTTTTACTCTCGCGTTTGGCCTATTTTTTGCTTAAACGCAAGCCTCCCATTTGGGCTGCGTTTGAGTGGGAGAAAAGCATGAATCTCTCCTTTTGATTCTTTGTCTTATATGGTGTATATTCCTTTTCTCTCTCTTCATTTAATTCTTCCCTTCCAAAACATCATTTCCAAGACACCCCATTCATTTCTCTTCATCACAACCGGCCAAGTGGCCAAGAGACATCAAATCTCCCCATTTTACAAAAACCCCCTCACCTTTATTTATTTGCATCACTTCACAAACTCAAATCCTATAAATACCCCTCTCCTTCTCTCTCCCTTCATTTTTACTTCTTCTTCTTCTTCTTCTTTGCTTCCTGCGGCTTCCAACAGAGGAACCACCGAGGGAGAGCTCCTTCTCTTGCTTCCCTTGTTTACCCAACCTTCATCTTCTCCATAACTTCTTCACCAAGTACACCACCTTCAACTTCTCTCCATCACTTTTGAGACCGGCCACTCCTTGGGATTTTGGCCGCGTTCTTCTCCGTTGACAAACTTGGAACCGGCCACTCCTTTTGGATTGGGGCCGTGTTTCTTCTCCGGCGGCAAGACTTAGGGCCGGCCACTCCTTTTGGATTGGGGCCGAACTTCCCTTCGTTGGACGCGGCAAAGATCTTGATAGGCGAGTAATTCTCGCTATCCGCTTGCCTTCGTATTTTATTGACTATGGGGGTTCTCGCTTGATTTTCCTATTTCGGCGAGTGCTTTTCCTCGCCAAGAACTTGTATTTTTATCAACAAACTATAACTCTTAAAAGCTGTTACTGCTCACTGTTTCCCAGTATTAGTCGACTTGCCCAAATCATAAGTCGACTAAACCCTTGAAACGCAGCCTGGTTATTCTGGAACGCACCCTATTAGTCGACTAATCATTCTTCCTAGTCGACTAACCTTCCTGAGACGCGAATCTTGGAAACGCAGCTCTGGGAAACGCGGCTCTTGGAAATGCGGCCTTGTGAGACGCGACCATGTGAGACGCGACCTTGAGAGACGCACCCCTTTCCATGAAACGCGGCCTACTCTTTCATCCCTTATTGACTCTTTCTTGTGAGACGCGAGCTTGTGAAACGCGGATCCATGAGACGCGGACTTGTGGCAAGACGCGGGCTTGTGGAACGCGACTTCGTGAGACGCAGTTTTGCGAAACGCAGCATGCTAGTCGACTACCCCTTGCGTCTAGTCGACTAACCCTTTTCTGAAACGCGGTTCTCTGAAACGCGGTAAGCCGACTTGGTTCCCCTTCATAGTCGACTTACTCTTTGTCCAGTCGACTACTATTTTCTCTAGTCGACTAAGTTGGCTAATTGCCATGTTTGATCGTCCTATTGACAATAGACCCTTCCCATTGACCTTGTATTTATCATGTGCCTCCAGTTGCTCAGCTTCTCTTGATCCTATTTAACTATTTGCCAGATACAATCTGTTACACTCTGTTCAATATGTTATCACCTGACACCTGTCATGCTACTACTTGATCCTGACTCATGTTGTACTACCTGTTCCTGTCAAGTCCTGAATGGAACTAAGTGCCACACGGAACAAAGTGCCACGCCACACACGTGGTGGGGGCCACCTCTTGAATCTGTGGGGGCCACCTCTAGAATCCATCCCCTCAGAGCAAAGTGCCACATGGAACAAAGTGCCACACCATACCCGGTGGGGCCACCTCTTGAATCCGTGGGGGCCACCTCTTGAATCTGCAGGCCATCTCTTGTTTATACCTGACTCCTGTTATGACTCCTGTTATGTCCCCATTCCTGATCATGTCCTGCTTACTTGATATATTATTATAATTAGACAACTTGCATCCGGTTTGGGGGAACTGATGGGCCCTGATTAATCATGTTCATGGTGGCACTATCGAGTCACGCGTGGCAAATACTTGAGGGATCACCTGGCGGCCACCAGGGATTCCGTGGGGTGTGCTGGCACCCCTACTCCTGATATTCATGCCGGGTATGCACACGCCCTAGACCTATTTCTATGGGATCTGCGATACTCTATTCCTGTTCGGGCGACCATAAGTCCCGGTACCTAGCGGTACGTTCCGGCTCAGCACCGGATACTCCTGAACCGTTGTCCCGGGCATGTACGGGGCCCATCCAGAACATGATTCATCGCACTTAATCAGTTTCCAGATAACTTGTTTTATAAGTTGTAAGTAGAAGTATGTGTAATGGGACGCATACTAAAACCTACAACTTAGACAGCCTAATCATAATAATAATTCTAATATGTCTCCGCCGCATTGTTTTGTAACTCGAGCTGTACGTATTCAGGTTACGGTAACATGGGGTAAAGGTATATGGATGAGGGTTTCCTTGTTTGGATTATTCCTTCGAAGTACCAACCTCATGGAGTCATGACCTAAGCCCGTACAATTGGATTTACTCGTAATCGGTTTTTATTCGGTTTTATCGATTTTATATTAGTTTAGGAGATAACTAGAGTTGCCCGATCTACCTTACTTCTTATCTTGTTACACTATGGATGCTTGTTATGATTCCCGTTATGACACCTGTATTGGACTCCTGTTATGATGCCTGTTATGATTCTTGTTATGACTCCCGTTATGTACTCCTGTTGTGCCTGTTATGTGTTCCCGTTATGGTTACCTTGTGACTTGTGATTGTATGTGCTTGGTTACGATGATATGAGATAAAGGTATATGGATGAGGGTTTCCTTGTTTGGATTATTCCTTCGACGTACTAGTCTCATGGAAGCGTGACCTAAGCTTGTACAATCGGTTTTGCTCGTAATCGGATTTCCTGTTTTATGATGATTATGATATACTGGTTCATGCCTGCTATATTTGTGTTCTAACCCCTGTTTTCTGAACTTGATATCCTTTGTACTTGATATCCATTGTTGTATTCACACTTGTGCTCATCCTGGCTCGCCACCTGGCTTTTGCATTACACTCGCCTGGGGAGTTTCATCTGACTCCCCTGGATTCTCATGTCCAGGTTTTGGAGCGTGTGGATTCTCCCTGTTGCTGATCAGAGTAGCGCAGCGGTAGCGTGGATCTACAGCAAACCGTCCAGGGCTCCATCTTTCCAGGCCCCCTGTGTGCCTCTCGAGTTTTCCTTTTGTAAACTCGTGAGTGCCTTTTATACTGTTTACTCTTGTATATTCCTTGTACTCTCGCATTTGCGCCCATCAGGTGATGTAATATTATTGTAATATCAGATCACCTCTGTGATGACTCTGTAATTGTACCTATGTGTTGGAATGTATAATGCACCACTTGCTTCCGTACTCTGATTCTTGCCTGTACTGATGCTTAGCGTATATACGTGAAGGTACTTCTGACTTGCGTATATCCGTTGCAGTAATGTCTCCGTATCCGACAGGATCGGGGCGTTACAGGTCCGGTCGGGCCGCCCGGCCGACCGTCCCTGTGTCTGCCAAACGTGCACAAGCTTGTGGACGTCGGTCGACCGCAAGGGTCGACCGGCCCTTGGTACGGTCGACCCGTGCGTCGGCCGTCCTGGCCTGTCAGCCACTGTTCTGGGACAGAAAACACATGTTAAAATATTTCTAAAAATCTTTTAAGTTTTTTTAAAAATACCTAAAAATAGTTTTATCATTTTGCATTGATACATAAACATGTGATAAAAAGTTTGGCTCAAATATCAATCAATATGAACTATTTTTGTGTCTAATCATTTTTACCAAAAATCAAAACATGTATTTTTATCAAACTTGGATTTTTCAATACATGAATAGGAAAATCAAAATAAGTTTGTTTAAAAGTTAAGCATGCATGTATAGAATGAAACAACTATACATATATCAATTAAACTTGTTTTGATCAACTATTCATGAAAACCAAAAACCAAACATAAAACGTGTGTGTTTGTGCACTTGAGCGCATCAACTATACTAAGCTTTACAAATGGATCTAAACACACTATCTAAACTATGAATACCTAAGTCTTCTTGACGATCTCCATCTTCAAGTAGACCCGATCCAAACTCCATCCATGGGCTAGGCAATGTGTGATCTTGAAGCTTGAGCCCTGGAATCACTTGTGAAGCTTCCAAACACCTCTTTTTGAAGCTATCACCAAACTAACATCTTGTTATAAGATCTGAGACTAAAAACACAAGAATATTAGTAAACATAACTACATGAGTTAATCATCATCAAAACTAGGGTGGAAGGCCTTTGGGCCAACACACAGGACTTCCCACACAGGAACCTCTACTAAGAATTTGGGTAATACACCTTTAGAGTACACAACTCCTCTCTCCAACAAACACAACCTCTTCACAAGAGGCAAAGCACAACAACTATCACCTCTACACTTAGAGGGATGGACACTTTACCAAAACAAGATCAACCTCTCAATAGAGAGATAAGGCTCAAAGCTAAACAACTACCTCAATCACCTCTACACTTAGAGAGATAGCAACACAATCAAACTCAACCTCCACAATCACCTCTACACAAGAAGGACACCAACAAATACAAGGAAGGGTACAACTCTTGGTGGTCTCAACAACCACAAACCAATTTTCCCACAAAAACAAGATCCTATAGATAGTATAGATATGATAGATCAAGTGTGAGAAAACAATTAGTTTGGAAAATAAATCACAAAGAAAAACTCTTGGAAAACTTCTAGATGGCTATAGAAATGAAGAACAAAAACCAATTTTCAAAGACTCTATTTTTCTTTGATTTTTTCAACACTTTAAAACAAATAAAGATAGATCTTTATAACCCAAAAATACTGGAAAACTTCTTACTAAAACACTAGAAAAGATAGAAAATTTTGCTCTTGAAATTCTTGGTGAAATCAGCTAAGGAGGTGGCTATTTATACCCTCCAAAAAATCTGCCCGTTGGCAGCCAGGAAAGGGCAGAAATTCCCTTTCCGGTCGACCGCCCAGTTGACCAGCCGACGGTCATTTTTATGACCGTTGTGCCTCCGGTCGACCACCCGGTCGACCGGGCCAAGCATCAGTCAACCGGCCCCCACCCGAGAGTGAGGTGCTTTCAGTCGTCGACCACGCGGTCGACCAGCCGAATGGCTGGCCTTTATACATATCCCGTGCACATCAGTCACCATGACGGTCGACCGACTTCTAGTCCGGTCGACCGCCAGTGCAGTCAGGCTGGGAAAAACAGGTATGAAAACCTGGATATTTTAATACCAATTAAATCTCATAAAATCACATAAATTTCATAAAAATAAGTTCTTATTAGATCTTTAAATACCAAACATGTGTGACTAAAAATCAACATATATTACAAACTATTTGAATCATTTTTGTGATATTGAAATTTAGTCTTTAAACAAATCCATATTTTTCAAAACTTGAATTTTTGAAATGGAGAACCGTTTTCTTCAAAACTCATATGGATACAAAACAAGATATTGAAATAAATTTGAAGCATGCTGTATATGGATAGAATCCAATGTTCATGAAAGATATTATATCTATGTTTTTAACATGAAATTCAAAATCGTTTAAATCGAAAACCAAAACCAACAACTTTAAAACTTGTGTGTGTATGCGAACTTGAGCATATCAATACTATCTACATTTACACAAGATCTAAATATAGTAAACTAAATACAAACCGAAGTCTTCTTGTCTCCAAGCCGACTCGATCCAAACACGCGATTCAACGAGTTTGACTCCAACCGAGTACTAGATGCAATCTTGACGCTCGAGCTCTTAAATCAACATGTGAAAGCTCCAAAACTCCTTTGTTGAAGCTAATCACTGACTAATATCTTGGTCAATCATTAAAACTATTTAAACACAAGATTATTAGTAAACTATAACTACATGAGTTAATCATCATCAAAACTAGAGTGATGGGCCTCTGGGCCAACAAAAATCATCACCACACACACACTATGCACTAACATCAAGCACGACATAACATCAAGCATGGAATACACACACACAACCACCATCACACACACAGATTCGCAAACATCAAGCATGGCACACACATACACGATCACAAGCACACACATCAAGCATGACACCCCCCCCCCCCCCCAACCACCACCACCACCACCATATCATGCTAGAAAATCAATATTTTTTCAATAATTTTAAGTCTAGGTAATTATCAATGATTTTTTTTTTAAAGATTTCCCCCCCTCCCCCCTCTCCCCTCTTCCCCTCCCCCTCCTACTCCAGCAAATCCCTAACCCCCCCCCCCCCCATTTGTCACCGACTGCTTCGTCGGTTTCCACCGCCTCAGTGTATACTATTCTAACATAATCACCACACATACATACACACACCCCACCAATACCAACACCAATAGGTAAAAAAAGAAGAAAAAAAAAGAAGGATGGTGGAGATCAAACTCACCACCTATAGAAGATATCACCATGGATGAAGAACCACTGGCTCAGTGATGATACCGTCGCTGCCGCCGCGCACGAGAAGATGAACAAGAATTAGAGTTTGAGGATAGAGAGATTGAGAGAAGATGAAAAGAAGTACCTAAAGAGGGCAGGATTAGGATAAAAATATCATTGCGCAATTTTTGAAATAATATTTCTCGTCGATTCTTAATAAAATTGATGCTACTAAATTTTTCGAACAAGAACCTCCGCGCAATATATAAGATTACGTGTCGGATATATAAAGAACATTACGCGTAGGTTATAAAGAACCGACGCTAAATGTATTATAGAATCTGTTTATTTTATATTTAAAAAAATTAATAAACTTTTAATGTCGGTTATTTATGGAACCGACGTGGAAAATTGTATTACGCGTCGGTTACTTAAATAACCGACGTGGAATGTTTTCTCCTTTTAATCGAAAAAATCAAGGTAGTGTCAAATACTCATTTTATTTGCAAAATTACCATCGTATTTTGTTTAGTGTCGGTTGTGGTTAAAACCCACATGAAAAGGGAGCGTCAAATTTTGACCATTCAGTGAAAAGCTACACAACTATGCTTAATAATGAGTTCTCCATTTCTGAGTTTATAGCCCGATGTAGAATCTACTTTCAAAGATGGGAGTACCAAAATTCAGCAAATTGCATGTTTGATGGAAACTAACAGAAATGTCATCTCTCTTCCCATCAGTTTCTTAGGTGATGGAAAATGAAGTTGGAAAGCAACCCTAGTGATGTAAGAAAGTAGGTGCAAGATCCATAATCGAAAGGAGCTCAACGTCCAAGCTAAG
>JAVJIF010025584.1:0-49860 GCA_038442645.1 Agave tequilana | reverse complement strand
CGTTACATATCTGATATCCGATTTTAACAGATATGAATATTATTTTTTCACATCTGTCAATATTCGTATCCGTATCCGTTATCCGAGGTTGGGTGCAGATATGGATATGATAAATGCAAATCATATCTGTATCCGATCCGATGGCACCCCTAGTTAGGGGGCAAGGGAATATTAAAATTTTTGAAAAAGATTTATGCACTTTGCCCCCTATTATTTGAGGGCAAGTGCTTAACTCAACTTCAAATTAGTGTAAGAGTTAACAACTCTAACCTCTAAGTCTTTTCAGCTCTTCTCTCGACTCCTAATTCTCTCTCCCAACTCTACTTACCAAACAAAGCATAAAAATTAAGGCTTCTCCCCCAAAAGTAAAGGACGAAATGTGCAAAAAAAAGTGAGTTTTTATTTCATATTTGCCCTTGACATAATATCTCACAACTTGTGGTGAAAGTGTTGGCAAAGAATTAAAAGTCTAACTCTTGCTAACTCTTATTGTCAAATAAAGCCCAAGGTATTTACTAGAATCCAAGCAATCAAACCATATCCGAATGTGAGATTCATCAAATTGGGACCTATCGCAGAGGAATTAAAGGACCCAAAAAGAAATTTAATCAAAAAACTATAAGACATAAAGTGCAATTTCGCGCATTTCTTCCTTCTGAGGACAAAATAAAGGCTGCTTTGTTACGGCATCCAAGGATTTTGATTTCATACCTGCGGCCCAGTTGATGAGATGCATGATTTCCTCTGATTCTTCAACCCAAATCTCCAGGTGAGGTGCGGGGTGAGCAGAGTTTAGTTAAAATCAAAATAATCGATCGATACCTAAAAATCGAACCTGCAATTCGATCGGTTTTTGGTCATGTTGCGAAACTCGAAACCGACCCCAAATTATTATCACCAAAACTGTGAGATCATTATCTCTGTTTCATGATGATGATAAAAAAAGAAAAAAACTACAGTATGTCTTTATTCTAGCACACTATGCAGTAAAAACAAAATCATGGGATCATTGTCTTTAAATACTTTAAGAGAAAACTAATGTTCTCGGCAAAAGTGTAAGAGATTTATTTTTAATCATAAGCCTAGTTTATTCTCTACACCAATTCCAATATCAAGAATCTCTTAACCATAACAAAGAAATATCTATATTAAATCCATAAAATCTCTAAGAGATTAATATATGCAAATAAACAATTCTCAAATCAAGACGAACCAAAAAAACAATCTGAACTAGCAGTTACAACCAAAAGAAAACATGTCACGCATCCATATTTCATAAATTTTAAAAATTTTGCATCCTTAATTGCACACTGTAAACACCTTTTTACTCTTGTTTTATATATGACACACACCAAGCAACATGGCATGAACACAAATTGAAATCCTGAATTTATGTGAAAATTTTGGAGTTAAAAGCGACAGCTTAGAATTATGATGGGTTATATAAAGAAGCCAATCAAATTAACCTAACCTAACCGAACCAAACCAAGACGGTCCGGTCCGGTCGTCCAATATCCTGCTCACTTTGGCTCAGTTTTGTCAAAATCAACAAAAACCGAAACGAACTGAGCCGATGGATGCTCACCCATTGGAAAAGGAGAGCTCAGAGAACACGTATTCATTTTCATTATCATTGATGTTTGTGGTACACTGAAAACATAAACATAATGATTAGTTTATGTACATTTTTTTTTCAGATCTATGAAAGAGAGAAAAGAAAAAAGAAAATAAATGGAACAGACCCGTGGTTAAAAAAACAGTTGCGTCTCATCTTCTCACCCTGCTCTTTGATAATTTGGTCCCAGAATCGGCCGGCCTCTTCTAGAAAATCACCAGGGCCATCTTCTTCATCAGAAGATAGAAGAGAAGATTCCCATCCATGACTTGAACCCTTCATGGACATGTCTCTCCATTTCTGGGGTACTTCTATGGACGGATTCTGACATCTCTAATCCCAAATTCGGCCACCAAAGTTAGCCTCACCGAGGATGACTGCAGCTTTTCTTCTCAGAAAGAAAGCAGTTGAGCCATACAAGATCACCAAACCCCATGATGCAGTCTCGTAGCACCAGAAGAGAGGAATGGAGCAGCTACTCCCCAGCGTGAGGAGGCTTGAGCCAAGAAAAATTGCCATAAGACCGAATACCACAGCAAACACAATATTGAGAATAGACAGACAACGGACTCCACCTGTGAAATTCAGCATAATATATAAATGTTAGAAGATCAAGGCTCGGGAAGAAGGACGCTGTGTTTCATAGAGTATAGAAGAAAGGCAGAATGAAGATATTTCATACGGCACGTGCAATGCATGCGTGCATATATAATTTGTCCTTCCAAATTAAACAATAGAGAGAAAACTCTGTAAATTGAAAGTAGAATATATTTATACTATTTGTTTTGAATAGTTTTCATCTAAGAAAGTGGTAAAAGGAAAAAGAAGGTTGAGGAAAACATTAATTGTTCTTCTAACTAAAAAGTGAGACTTACTTTATACCCTTCCCGCTAGTCATTAGAGAGTTTGACTAAATTTATTTCATTTTTTTTAAACTTTCTAATTAAGAGCTTTTTCTATGAGAAGGACATGCTGACAAGACATATATGTCCATAGCCCCTTCTCTAGATAAAAATAGTAGAGATTTCGACACATATCAGATCTTGTGTCATATCCTGGGGAATGCATTTTCCTATGGCTCTTTGCGTGTGTTAAACTCCTGAGAACGAACTAATTCCTGTGGCAAATATCTTATCATCTCCGTGCAGCCCTGTCTTCTAGAATATGGAATCGTTATAAATATACGACAATTTAAGGTTTACTCTTGGTTGCATGAGAATCATTGGGAAATTACTTTAATTTCAAGACATGAAATATTGTATCCTAGATATGGAGGCAAGTTCGTATTGTATCCTGATAATTAGAAAACATTGGTAACACTCAGCTATTGATACCAAATGAAGATAATGACAGAACGTTTAAATGTTTATCTTTGTTGATGAGATTTCATTTAAAAATACTAATATATTAACCAAGTTGCACTATTTGCTACAGGCTCATGTACTTGCTCTTACTTGATTAACCCTCTGAAATTCTCCATCTATACAAAACAGAGAGGTTTCCGGCAGGCCGAACATAACCCCCATGACAATAATTTAAAAAAAAACATTTTCAGAAGAATCCAAAAAAGTGTTCAAAATTGTAAAAAAACAAAGCAGAAAAGAGAACTATGAGTATTAACACAAACTGAAACTCTGAATTGAGTTGAGATTTACGTATTCTCTTCTCCATCCCACATTAAGAAGTCTCTAAATTGGATGTTAGGTTACTTGATAACTATAAAGGAAAAGAAATATGAAGTACTTGTCCATAGAGGGTAAAAAGATGAACAAAAAGCAACAAGCAAACTATACTGATTTTGTTGAACAGGAAATGGTAGGAAAAACAAAACTTTAAAAAACAGAAAATCTAAAAAAGGCCAAGATTTTGATGAGAAAGTTATAAGGATATTAAATTGACGGTTAACTTATGTCCCTTAATAACAAAAACTGAAAATTGTGATTATTATATACTTTCATTACATTAATTTTTCTTCATAGATGATCCGTTTCCAGTGTTCAAAATTGTAAAAACAAAGCAGAAAAGAGAACTATGAGTATTACCACAAAGTAAAAACCTGAACTGAGATTTATGTATTCTCTCTCCATCCACATTAAAAAAAGTCTTTAAATTGGATGTTAGGTTACTAGATAACTATAAAGGAATAAGAAATATGAAGTACTTGTCTATAGAGGATAAAATGATGAACAAAAAGCAACAAAAAAACTATACTGATTTTGTTTATAGGAAACGGTCAGAAAAACAAAACTTTAAAAATCGAAACTCTAAAAGGCCAAAATTCTGATGAGAAAGCGGTTAACTTATGTCCCTTAATAACAAAAACTGAAAATTGCGATTATTATATACTTTCACTAATTAATTTTTCTTCATATATGATCTTTTTGGCTTTTCCCAATATTTTCACATTATACGGATTATGATGTTGTAACGGTTTCTTTTCAGACATAACATTTGATTACAGTTTAGGAAAAAAAAAAGTTTACCCAAATTGTTTGTCCAATCTACTGCTTTAATTTGATTTCCAGAGGTATAATGTAATCATACACAATTGTAACCATTTCCCTAGGAATTGGGGCAGTAGATTGCATATTAAGGGGGAGAATTCTGCAGCCCTAACTTTTGGTCTACCTATCATTGGGGCAGATTTTGTGATGAATAAGACATGTACGATGAAAGATAGAGGGTTATAAAACATTATTTCCCCAATATAAAGAAGATCACTAAAAGTATCTATTGAAGAGGCTTTGGATGATCTTCTGGTCAAGAAGAGGAGGAGGAGTGAAGTAGATGTGACAAAGGATGACAGCTTGAGCAGCAAATGACTTTACATGAAATATAAGAGACATGCAAAGACTTGCAGCTCAAGACTTTACCACATTAATCATCATATACATGTCGGCCACTTTTCTTCTCTGGCAGTAAATGCACGGTGCCGTGGTATATTGTGGAACAGATTGCCAATATGCAGCTGATGAGAACAATATGCTGGGCAAAAGCTTTTTGGCAATTCCTGATTGAGTCAATGGACATCTTCAGGCAAACCACGTACGAGCTGCAAGGATGCTCCGTGCAAATAATTGTAAGTACAAATCTCAAATTGGCCAACATTGTATGAAATTTGCCCAAAAAAATTGTGAATATCTGTGTAAACTAATTTAATTTTCCTTTTTTGCAGTATTGGCTATGTGAGAGGGCTCCTATTTTTGAGCCGAGGTCTGATTTGGAGGACATAACCCCACGCGTTTTAAGATGGGACCTCCAAAATATTAGTAGATCTCTACTTGAAGTTGATCTAAGTGAGATTGACAGCAATATTGTAAGTTAGACTTCTTTTTATGTTCAGTACAAA
Source organism: Agave tequilana (assembly GCA_038442645.1). Taxonomy (NCBI): domain Eukaryota; kingdom Viridiplantae; phylum Streptophyta; class Magnoliopsida; order Asparagales; family Asparagaceae; genus Agave; species Agave tequilana. The sequence continues at coordinate 44,896 of JAVJIF010025584.1, read as the reverse complement.
TAAAATGAGACCATAGTCGCAGTATTGAGCTGCCCCTTTCGCAGTTCGTTTTGTGCCTGATAAAAAATGTGCGACCATGGTCGCATTCTCCTGAAAATACTTTTACATGGAATTCGACCATGGTCGGCAGTGTTGAGCTGCATGGCTTGGCAGATAATTTGGGCATGACAAAACATACTGCGACCATGGTCGCATTCTTTCAAAAAAAACTTCATAAATAAATTGCAACCATGGTCGCAGTATCATTATTTCATGTTTTATTTTTAACTTACCTTTTCTGTTTATTTTCAGATTTTGAATCGAATGGCCAACATCTCTATGCTGAAAAAATATGGTTGGCCTTCCTGTTGAAGGGGAAGAGGAGGAAGAAGAAGAAGCAGAAGATGAAGATGAAGATGAAGAAGGAGAAGAAGAAGAAGGAGATGAAGGAGATGAAGGAGGCCTCACATACAATAATGAAGCTACATCCCGGCGGAAAAGGAGCCAGAACCGGCTGAAAACGATTGTGAGCAAGAACCAGTTTTGAAGGTTATTTGCACACCTCCACCGGATGTTCAAGCAGAAGAAATAAAACAATTAGGTCTCAAAATCAGTACTTGAGAGAATATGTTTCTCAGCTTGAAAAAAAATTGAAAATATGGAGACTGAGAACAGACTCAAGGCTGAATTAAAATAAAAAGGGGAGAAAAAAGAGAGAAGAAAAAACAAAAAAGGCGAAGCCGAGGAAATAAAAGTTAAAGAAGAGGAAGTAGAAGAGCTGCTGAGAGCAGCGCTGCTGCGAAGAAGGAGAAGGAGAAGAAGAGGGAAGAAGAGAAGGAAAAGGAGAAGAGGAGGAGAGAAGTGGAGAGAAGGAGAATAGAAGAAGGGAAGAGGAGGAGAATGAAAGGAGAATGAGGGAAGAAGAGGAGAAGGAGAAAAGGAGGAGCAGGAAAAGGAGGAGAGGGGGAGGGGCAGGAGAGGGGGAGGAGGGAAGAGGAAGAGAATGAGAAGAGGAGGAAGGGTGTTGGAGGAGTTAAAGAAGAAGAGGGAGGAAAAGAGAAAAGTGGCGGAAGAGGAAATTAGAAGAAGGGTGAAGAAGAAAAGGAGCACAAAAGAATGAAGGAACAGATGAAGAAGCAGGCTGAAGAGGAGAAGAAAAAAAAACTGAAAGAGGATAAAATCATGGGTTCCGAATCTATTTTAAATATTCCTGGAGAAGATATGCCAAGTTTTTCTCTGAATATAACTCAAAATGATTCAAGAAATCCAAAGAGATAGAGCTTCTGAAGAAGAAATTCAAGAACATACTCCGCCTCAGAAGCAATCCTCAAAAGAAGCTGTTTTTGAATACTCTAAAGGAACGATAGAAAGGGGAGTCAAAGAACGCAAGCGCGCTGAAAGAGATCGCGATGACTCCGACTTCGTTTATCCAAAACAGAAGAAGAAAAAAAATGAACATCCTCTTCTACAGCCTGCGGCTGTGAGTTCTGCCGCTGGTTTCGGCGACAAAGAGATTTCCTCTACTGAGCCAAAATCGAGAGAAATTGACCGAACCAGAGCATACAAATCATTATCAAACTCACAATTGTAACCATTTCCCTAGGAATTTATCTGTCAATAGTACAGATATTAAGGCCCACCACCAGCTACAGAATCAGAAAATATTGATAAACAGATAAATTTCTGTTATTTCTCTTTGTTTTTCTAAACAAGTAATACTAAGAAATCGTACAAGTAAGCTCTTTATATGAACCTCATCATCTTTTGACTCTCTAAGTCACATTACTTGCACCCTTAAGTTATCACAATTTACATAATACCATTTATCAATATGTTTTAACATTCACATTTCTACTAACTTAGATAGTATACTTCAAAGAAAGAAAGAATAGAAAATGAAAGAAAAAAGTCGTATCCTAATAGTTTCCAATCTAGTTTTTAAATTGCATTGATAAAGTTAAACAAATGTCCCTCTATATATTTTGTATTTAGTTTCTCCTGCAACATGTGCGTCAACACTGGAGATATAACAACTACACCAACCGCAAGGAAAGGATATAAAGTGATTAGATAAATAGCATCTTTTACTTCATTTATCTCCAATTATGTGTATGTAATATCAGCAACAGTACAACCCAACCCAAGATGAACTCCCTCTTGCATGGAAGCAACCAACCCACCGAGGATGAGCACTGCCTCTCCTCACCAATCCTGGCCTCCTATTGAGCAATCAAGAGAAATGTACCTGAACATTAACGTGGTTAGCAAAGAAGGCATGGCCGTGAACATAGATAGGATGTATGGTCCTAAAGAACAAGAAAAATGGAAATGTTCGAAGGACATTAATATGGACATCTGTGAAAGTCATGAGAAAATGACATGTTTTTTTTTTTGTCTTTTTGTTTGTTTGTTTGTTTTTGTTTTCCTTCTTTCTTTTTTTCCTTTTCTTTTTCTTTCTTTTTTTTATTTTTCAAAAAGGTTTGTACCACATCCTAAGGGAGAAAACTACAAAGGGGGAGGGAGACACTCATAAACAAAGAGGAAGCCCCTAAACGTAGAAAGGAAACTACCAAATTATTGCATTAGCAATCTTAAGTGATCCTCACACAACAATTATAGCGAGCCTTCACAAACCACTAATAGCCTGTGTGCCATGAACTCAAGACATTGTGTAATTAATTAATAATAGTGCATCCTGCATTTTATAATTCAAAATGCCCTAACCTGGTACTGATGGGGAGATTCGAACCACAATTTCCGCAAAGAAAGTGTTATAATGTTGTAGGCTCACAAATCACAACCCTAAAGGGGTTACTCTCTAGGATGGATAGGATAAATAAAGTTCATTATGGATGTATCCCTAAGATTTCCTCTACAGAAGTAAAGGTCTGTTATTTGTAGTGTTGAATATCTCCCATAGACTCAAGAATCTATTATCAATTGCCCTTTGAGGTGTACCAAAAGGAACCCCAATGAGATATATATTATATATTATATTATATATATATATATATATCTATATATATATATATATATATGGGGTTACTGTACCTCAGCCGGCAGGCTGAGAGAGTTCTCTCAGCCGTGCGGACGTGGCAACATCACCGCCCCATATCTGTCATAAATTTTGACGGACAAAATCCTGAAAAATCCCGCCTAATTTACTGTCAGTCACGTCAACTTTGTATTTTCTGAAAATACCCTCCCTCACAACTTTCTACCTTATGTAAAAAAGTTGGCTTTCAAAAAAATTACAGCTCTAAAATTTCAAACGGCGATTCTGATCCAATTAGTTATTTTTCTTTCACAAATTGATCGTTTTTTAAAAAATATATTGCAACCGATGGCGCCTAAGAAATCATCCGTCGAAAAAAGGTACTACAAAAAATGATATTTTCAAAAATTTTAGCGTGTGTATTTTAATAGTTTTAAATTTTTTCCAGATTTATTTCCGAGGTCGCAATTTTTTATTTTTTTTTTAAATCTTGGAACCATGGTCGCAATTGAGAAGAGATTTTGAAACTTTAGATGACGAATAAATTTTTAAATTTATAAATTTTGTAACACGACGATAAAGGTCCTATTTTTTTCAAATTTTTTTATTTCCTTCTATTTTTACTATGTCGCAGTATTTTCGAAAAAGTGATTTGCATAAACTGCATGCGACCTCGGTCGCAGTTGATAAAATTATAGTTTCAGATTTGTGCGACTTTGGATTTTTTTTTTGGACCTTTCCTTGTAGCCGAATGCGACGTTGGTCGCAGTATATGAAACTTACTTTTTTTTTCTTACATACTGACGACATGGGGTCGCAATTGTTTAAATATGAGTTGTCGTCTCTTGCGACCAAGGTCGCAGTGTATTTAACGTCATTTGTTTTATCATACTTGGGTCGCAGCTGTTTTTGATTGCACAGTAGTCTTTTGCGACCTTGGTCGCAGTGTCGAACCGGGTCGCAGTTGTTTCTGATTGCACTGTAGTCTTATGCGACCTTGGTCGCAGTGTCGTCCCTGGTACAAGTTTATGTTTGCAATGTATGACTGCGACCGTGGTCGCAGTTTATAAAAAAAAATATGCTTTTAAAAAACATTGGTCGCAGTGTATGATTGCACTGTAGTCTTATGCGACACTGGTCGTAGTGTCGTCCGGGTGCAAGTTGTTTGTGTTTGCATTGTATGACTGCGACCGAAGTCGCAGTTTATTAAAAACAAATATGCCTTTTACCCCCTTATAATTTTTAAATGATCATTGGTCTGAACTGTTTAATTTTTCTTACTATGTAGGTAAACAACAGATAAAGGTTCGTCCTTTGAGATCAAGCCTGAAACCTATGTGCGACTTCATGAAGAAATTTAAAAAGTACATTCAGGCATATTTCGTAGAGGCGAACAATACCCCATTTGGCCCAATCTTCATGGCGTTCTACAATGAAGAATTTGGAGCTGAAAAGTGTCTAAAATCAAACGTTGTTGTACTGCGTATTTTAGACCAGTATGATAGGGATACAAGGACATTTAGAATTGGGGGCAAACAGATTGAGTTAACAGTGGAGGATGTTGCCCTAACTTTGGTCTACCTATCATTGAGGCAGATTTTGTGATGAATAAGACATGTACGATGAAAGATAGAGGGGTTATAAAACATTATTTCCCTAATATAAAGAAGATCACTAAAGTATCTATTGAAGAGGCTTTGGATGATCTTCTGGTCAAGAAGAGGAGGAGGAGTGAAGTAGATGTGACAAAGGATGAACAGCTTGAGCAGCAAATGACTTTACATGAAATTATAAGAGACATGCAAAGACTTGCAGCTCAAGACTTTACCACATTAATCATCCTATACATGTCGGCCACTCTTTTCTTCTCTGACAGTAAATGCACGGTGCCGTGGTATATTGTGGAACAGATTGCCAATATGCAGCTGATGAGAACAATATGCTGGGCAAAAGCTGTTTGGCAATTCTTGATTGAGTCAATGGACATCTTCAGGCAAACCACGTACGAGCTGCAAGGATGCTCCGTGCAAATAATTGTAAGTACAAATCTCAAATTTGGCCAACATTGTATGAAATTTACCCAAAAAAATTGTGAATATCTGTGTAAACTATTTAATTTTCCTTTTTGCAGTATTGGCTATGTGGGAGGGCTCCTATTTTTGAGCCGAGGTCTGGTTTGGAGGACATAACCCCACGCGTTTTAAGATGGGACCTCCAAAATATTAGTAGATCTCTACTTGAAGTTGATTTAAGTGAGATTGACAGCAATATTGTAAGTTAGACTTCTTTTTATGTTCAGTACAAATAAAATGAGACCATAGTCGCAGTATTGAGCTGCACCTTTCGCAGTTCGTTTTGTGCCTGACAAACAATGTGCGACCATGGTCGCATTCTCCTGAAAATACCTTTTACATGGAATTCGACCATGGTCGCAGTGTTGAGCTGCATGGCTTGGCAGATAATTTGGGCATGACAAACATACTGCGACCATGGTCGCATTCTTTTCAAAAAAAACTTCATAAATAAATTGCGACCATGGTCGCAGTATCATTATTTCATTGTTTTATTTTTAACTTACCTTTTTCTGTTTATTTTCAGATTTTGAATCGAATGGCCAACATCTCTATTGCTGAAAAAAATATGGTTGGCCTTCCTGTTGAAGGGGAAGAGGAGAAAGAAGAAGAAGCAGAAGATGAAGATGAAGATGAAGAAGGAGAAGAGGAAGAAGGAGATGAAGGAGGCCATACATATAATGAAGCTTACATCCCGGCGGAAAAGGAGCCAGAACCGGCTGAAACGAGTGAGCAAGAACCAGTTTTTGAAGGTTATTTGCCACCTCCACCGGATGTTCAAGCAGAAGAAATAAAACAATTGAGGTCTCAAAATCAGTACTTGAGAGAATATGTTTCTCAGCTTGAAAAAAAATTGAAAATATGGAGACTGAGAACAGACTCAAGGCTGAATTAAAATTAAAAAGGAGAGAAAAAAGAGAGAAGAAAAAACAAAAAAGGCAGCAGAGGAAATTAAAAGTTAAAGAAGAGGAAGTAGAAGAGCTGCTGAGAGCAGCCGCTGCTGCGAAGAAGGAGAAGGAGAAGAAGAGGGAAGAAGAGAAGGAAAAGGAGAAGAGGAGGAGAGAAGTGGAGGAGAAGGAGAAGGAGAATAGAAGAAGGGAAGAGGAGGAGAATGAAAGAAAATTGAGGGAAGAAGAGGAGAAGGAGAAGAAGAGGAGGGAAAAGGAGGAGCAGGAAAAGGAGGAGAGGAGGAGGGAAGAGGTGGGGCAGGAGAGGGGGAGGAGGGAAGAGGAAGAGAATGAGAAGAAGAGGAAGGTGTTGGAGGAGTTAAAGAAGAAGAGGGAGGAAAAGAGGAAAGTGGCGGAAGAGGAAATTATAGAAGGAAGGGTGAAGAGGAAAAGGAGCACAAAAGAATGAAAGAACAGATGGAGAAGCAGGCTGAAGAGGAGAAGAAGAAAAAACTGGAAGAGGATAAAATCATGGGTTCTGAATCTATTTTAAATATTCCTGAAGAAGATATGCCAAGTTTTTCTCTGAATATAACTCAAATGATTCAAGAAATCCAAAGAGATAGAGCTTCTGAAGAAGAAATTCAAGAACATACTCCGCCTCAGAAGCAATCCTCAAAAGAAGCTGTTTTGGAATACTCTAAAGGAACGATAGAAAGGGGAGTCAAAGAACGCAAGCGCGCTGAAAGAGATCGCGATGACTCCGACTTCGTTTATCCAAAACAGAAGAAAAAAAAATGAACATCCTCTTCCACAGCCTGCGGTTGTGAGTTCTGCCGCTGGTTTCGGCGACAAAGAGATTTCCTCTACTGAGCCAAAATCGAGAGAATTGACCGAAACCAGAGCATACAGAATTCTGCAGCCCCATCAACAAGCTCTTATAAAAAATTTCTTCGACAAGTCCTTCTCTGAGTAAGTTAATTCATATCAAAAAAATCTGTTATACCTTTATATAAGAACAATTAAATTACTAACTTTGTTTTGAATATCTTGCAGTTCTACTGCGTATCAGGATACCGACAACGGAATCATTATTACAAGGAATGACATTGAGGACCTGATATTCAGTAGAGACTTAGATGCAAATATAATTCATTTCTACATGCAGCATCTAGAGAAGGGAAAAGAATTAAAAAGCATATTCTCCCGGAGCGAAGCTTGGGTAAAAATCTACTTTCTCCTTTACGGTTTACTGTAATATAAATTGTGGAACAGATTACTTATATTCTCTATCTCTGTGTAGGCATGTACTGCGACTAAGGTCGCAGCTGCGACTAAGGTCGCAGTTTATAATTAAAATGTACTGCTACTAACTAATATACTGCGACTAAAGTCGCAGTTTATAATTTAAATGTATTGCGACTTAACTCATGTTCTCTATCTGTGTAGGCATGTACTGCGACTTAGGTCGCAGTTTATAATTAAAATGTATTGTGACTAACTCATGTTCTCTCTGTGTAGGCATGTACTGCGACTATGGTCGCAGCTGCGACTAAGGTTGTACTATCTCATGTAATGCGACTAAGGTCGCAGTTTATAATTAAGATGTATTGCGACTAACTCATGTACTGCGACTAAGGTCGCAGTTTAAAAATATGTTAATAAGAAACACTGCGACCTTGATCGCAGTGTCTTGTCTTGACTTAATGACTTCTTATTTTAATTAATTTTTCTTATATTTTAAATTCATTTTGTAATTTATTTATTTTTTTCTTGTCCGCAGCACGGTGTTGTAAATAAAAGTGAAGATTTGGAAGATCATTTCATCAAGCAGAAGCTGTTGAAAAACTGGACAGCTGATGTGCAGTACATGTTCTTCCCGATCAATCACAAACATAGTGCCGCCGAACCCGGATTTCACTGGACCTTGTTGGTATTTGATGCCGATACACAAGAGTGGATTTTTTACAACTCTTTGGTTCCAGCTGACAAAAAAAGTAGTATATTACAGCTTTACCAAAAAGATGCAAGAACAATGGTGAGTTGAAATTTAATATTTCGATTACTGGAAACTGGCATTTAATTTTATTAATACTAATTTTTGTTTCTATTGACATTGCAGAACAAAAGATTAATACAGATTTTTCAGATTGATTTCAATAAATTAATGAGAAAAATAAATATAAAATACACAAGATGCCCCCAACAAGCAAACAGGTATATAAATTTTTGACATCTCCTTACCTTTCATATTTTCTACCTTTTTTCAGTAATAAAATCTAATTTCATTTAATGATTACTCAGTGGAATTTTCAGTGTTGATTGCGCTGTATATGTATGCAAGTACATGGAAAGCATAGCGTCTGGTAGTCCATCAGTTGTTGATGACGTTACAGATGCTGATGTACAGAGACTAAGAAGTGAGCTTGCATACATGATACTTGCAGATAGAGAGAAGAGTTGGGATGAAGAAACAGAAATTATACGAATGACAGTATTTAATGACTAACAGTTGACAATTTATTGATATAGCACAATTTTTTATTTTATAAATGTAAAAATAACTGCAATTGCAATTTATTGCATAATTTTTTTGTTGTATTGATTGAATTTATAAACATTTCTATACATTTATTTATTATAAGTTCCATTGATTATTTCCATTCTACATTTGTTACAACTTGGAATTTACTATTGCGTACTGATGTTAGAAACAAACATGCGTTCAGTAATTGTATTGCGACCAAAGTCGCAGTAATGACCTGTTTGAGATACAGCGTTTCCTTATACGGTGATATTTTAATCGAGATAGCGTTAATGGTCGCAGATACTTAATCATTTATCAGTTCCCAATGCGACTATGGTCGCAATAATGAACTGTTTTGCAGTTCAAAGTAATTTAAAGTTATAGTGTATTATCTTTTAAACTGTTTTGGATAACTGAATAGTCACCTAGGAAGTATACAATTTTTGGGAAAAGGTAGAAAATAAATTTGGGAGATATTCACGTGGTCCAAGGGATTAGGTAGAAAATGTTGTACAATTGTTACAAATCTTCATTTTAACTATTTTACGCTAAACGAATATACTGCGACCAAGGTCGCAGTTAATAATTAAATTATTTCACCCGAAAAGTAAATTTTAAAATGAAGGTTGCGACTTTGGTCGTAGTTGCTGGCAGCAGTCTTAATAAAATAACAAAACTGCGACCTTGGTCGCAGTTGCTGGCGGGAGTCTTAATCAAAAACAACACTGCGACCTTTGGTCGCTATGCATGTTAATATAAAGGAAACACCTACCTAACGTACTGCGACCTTAGTCGCAATCCATGAAATGCGACCCTAGATTGCAATTGCTGGCCATCTTTATCAATAACAACACTGCGACCTTGGTCGCAATTAACCATGTACACTGCGACCAAAGTCTCTGACTAACGTAGCAGTTTAAATGTACGCTACGACCAAAGTCTCTGACTACATTATATACAAAAAAAATTAAACTATAAAGTAGAATTTTGTAGCAGTAAAACTTTAAAGAAAAACTACATACAAAAATAATACAGTAGAAATCAAAGAATGATAATAAATCTGATTATAATGACACGCCAGTGGCGGACTGCGACTTAATCTCTATACACTGTGCGACCATGGTCGCACTTCATAAAAAAATTGAAGTCTTTGTTCCTTCGAGATGGAGGCAACCCAAACCTACTTCTTCTGCCAATAAAAAAATAAATAGTAAGAATTTTAAAGATTAATCGGTATAAAAAAAATGATTAACAGGTTTAATGTAATACCAGTAACGGACAACCAGTCCTGTAATGGCCCAGCTCTTGGCAGTTACCACATCTTCGATGCTTAACTTCATTCTGATATATAGAATCTTCAAAACCAGACTTAAGCCTGGATGCAGCTCTAGGCCTCCCCTTGGTTGGTACAGGACCAATTGGATCACGTATATTCAATTCTTCACCATCTCGCAATACGACAACGGATCCACTGGAGCCAACCGCAGTTTTAGGCTGTGATGAATGATCATTTCCTGATATGGCTCTGTATTCTCTAGTGGTATCTTGGGCAAAACTTTCCAAAACTGCCTCCAACTTTGAAAGATTTTCATCAGAATCAGCGACCATCTCAAGAATTGCATTAAATTTTGAACGAATTGTCCACAATCTAGCCGTCCGTGGAGTGCCCTGACTGGGAAAAGGCTTCATGCCATTTTCAATTGCAACATTTTTGTAACGAGTATCCAACCTCCATCTCTGAAGTATATATGATTCCGGTATATGTGTAACGTGATTGCGCCACAAAATACACAGAATATGTCTACATAGGATACCCTCTGTTTCAAATAACGAGCAACTACAAGAAACATGAAGTTCCTCACGCTTATCATAACTGACCTTTTCCCAGTTGTCTTTTGATTCTAAAAAATTACCAACCAAATATATTGATCCAGGTTTGTCATGTTCCACCTCTTCTGAAAATAGTGTCATTACAACTGCCCATTCCTTTTGGAACAACTGAAAAATCTTCGGTGTATACAACTTCGAAACCTGTATCTCATATGGATTGGATGTACAATTGGGCACAGAATTCAAACCCCTAAAATCTTGAAGAGATTCAGATGTACGACGGGAAGCAACAGTTTTATCATATTGGTGAACAAATTCCACTAGTTTAGTGTTTGAGTTAACAAAACCATCAAAGAAGGAATTAATACTCTCGAACCTCTGACTGGTTGTCATTCCAGCACAGAAAACATCCTTGAGATATGCATTAACCCAATGTCCACGGAGCCTGTACATCTTCATCAACCAACTGTCATCTTTTTCTTCTAACTGATATTTTTCATTCATCAGACACCATCGTTCCTCACAAGTGCTTATATCGCGGGAGGTGTACCAAGCATGGAAATCGGAGACCATATCTTCTCCATACTTGTTTGACATTGGGATTTGTTGCTCGGCAATATGTTTCCGCACATGCCAGAAACAGTAACGGTGCCGAGAAGTTGGGAAAACAATCTTGATGGCGTCACCAATCTGCGCATCCTGATCAGTAATAATCAGCTTCGATTCAACTCCATGCATGCACTTGAGCCATTTTGGAATAACCAAACAAAAGTATCCCTCTGCTCATCAGCAAGCAATGCACAGCCGAACAAAATTGACTGCCGGTGATGATTTACTCCAGTGAATGGAGCAAATGGCAAGCTCAAGTGATTAGTCCTGTATGTTGTGTCAAAAACGATCACATCACAGAACCTCAGATACGAGGAAATAGCTCTTCCATCAACCCAAAAAATGCTTCTAAGTGTGCCCGCGTTATCGACTTCACTTGAAAAGAAGAATTCTGGATCGGTCTCGGCTTTCTCTTGAAAAATATTTGATAATAGCAATAAACTCATGACCGCAGTTATTTCTACGTTGACGAGTGAAATCAATAACTTGTTGAGGGCTCACTTCTTCACAGCCTTCTCCCTGGCTCATTGCATTCACGACGCGGGAAATATTTGAAGGCCGCATTCCAACATCAACCAGATTGCTCATAATACTTCTGCTAATTTTTGAACGATGATTCTGGTGAGAGTAATGGTGATGTACCTTATCCGGGCTTGACAATTCATGTGAATGAGTATCAACAAATTTTGTGATAACCCAATGTCTTTTGTCCAAAAAAAACGAAGACGGATATGCATCTCAGTAGGACAAGCTACTCTAGTGTTAACTCGACGATGCACTGTAAGCCCCTATTGTCTTTTGTCACACAACTTCTTCAGACCATCCTTGTTGCAGCAAAATTTTCTGCAAATAATCTCATAAGGAGGCTTCCGTGACTTATCTGTACCTTTTCTTCTCACGCTAAAACCTCTATTCCTTGCAAAACAATTGTAGAAATTGTATGCTTCCATATCCGACAGGAACTGTTTCCCTATAAACTTATCTGAGCTTTCAGACATTTCTCCATGTGCATTCATATCCTACAAAAAAACAATTACACGAATTAAATGAATATAAATATTTTTTAGATATCACTGTATTATAAAATATAAGTTATATAAATGCGACCAAGGTCGCATAAGAGATGAAAACTATATTACTTCTTATCAAATACTGCGACCAAGGTCGCAGTTATCCGTATGAGAAGAAATCTATATTACTTCTTACTAAAGACTGCGACCTAAGTCGCAGTAAATAAAAATAAGATTTCACACACGACATGAAATCTATAATACTCCTTTATTGAAGACTGCGACCTAAGTCGCAGTTATCCGTATGTGAAGAAATCTATATTACTCCTTACTAAATACTGCGACTTAAGTCGCAGTTATCCGTATGTGAAGAAATCTATATTACTCCTTACCAAAGACTGCAACTTAAGTCGCAGTTACCCGTATGTGAAGAAAGTTATATTACTCCTTACAAAAGACTGCGACCTAAGACGCATACCCAAAAAAAAAGATTTCACAGCCGGAGATTATTTTCAAATAAGATTGCGACCGAATATTAAAACGGTCGCATTTCTGAAACTTTAAATCATTTGTTATAGGTCGCAGTACCTCATAGACTTAAAGAGAAAAATTCAATATTTAAGAAATTGTTTTTTAAAAAAATGAAACAATTAAAACCTGTTGATCGGCATGCAAAGATGTCAACCCTTCAAGATTTTTAATATTCTGAGAGAAAGTAGAACCAGATGCAATATCTTCCATATTTAGATCGCCAGTAGACTGCTCAGACGTCGACAATAAATATTTTGGAGAAAAAATTGATCTGAAAAGATTTTATATTTTCAGAAAAAAGTTTATCGCAGGCTGAAAAGGAGAAACTAGATCTTTCAAAAAGAGGTAAGGAAATAGGGGGAAAAGTAATTTATATAGAATAACCTAAAACCTATAAAGAGCGGCAAAAAAAAGGGGGAAAATAATAATAAACAATAAGAAAGGTTACCGAAAGAGTTGCTTTTCATAAGGGGTATTTGGTAATTTAACTTCTTCCTAAAAGCGTGCCGCAAGTCAGTGAAGTGACAAATTGAGCCACGTCACCGCAGGCTGAGAGAGTACTCTCAGCCCGCGGGCTGATATACATTTCTCTCTCTCTCTCTCTCTCTATATATATATATATATATATATATATATATATATATATATATATATATATATATATATATATATATATGATATGAACTCAAGTTTAGTGGTAGTATTGCATGTTTAAACTAAAAGCTTAGTTTTTTAGGCTTTTCTAATATCTCAGATGTCATTACACTAGAAATAGTGCCCGTACATAATTCATTCTTGGAATTGACAGGGTTTGGAAAGAAGTGAAAGTTGGGGATTCAGGTGTGGAAAGGACTTTCACACTAAAAAAGATTTCAGTCGACTTTCTGATAAACATAGGATTTAAAACCAAAAGAGAATTTTATGGAATAGTTTTTTATGTGAGAAGGATTTCACATCAAAATGATCCTATGATGGATTTTCTAACATAGAGAGGACTTCTCTACCATGAGATAATTTGTTGATATTTTCTAATAGAGAGAGGACTTAAGCATTTGTTGGGACTTTCTGATTGAAAAGAAAATTCCCTACCAAAGTGAATCTTAATAGGTATAGGACTTTCCTACAAGGAAGGGACTTTCGAGTAATAAGTTTGGATTATAGTTTGGTGAATTTGAAGTTTTGACACAATTCCAGTTCCGTGACGTGGTGTTCGAAGTTAGATTTTGGGTAGAGTTTTGTTCAGTGACGTGACGGTCGATTTTGAGATCTTGAACTCTAGTTTTGCGGAAGCAGTGTGAATTTTAGAATTTTGGGTAGAATCCTAGTTTAATGACGTGATGGTCGTCATAAGTGTGTGTGTGTGTGATACATGGGTAAAAAAAACTTGAAATCGCTTGATTTTTCATGATTAGCCTAATTAGAGTATGTAGATCAAGTTGAACAGGTCGGATCATCAATGGGTTGACCCATCGTGAAGTTATCATAAAGCTTAATTTGAGAACCGTTCTCATAGGATCGTTTCCCTCTCTCTCTCTCTCTCTCTCTCTCTATATATATATATATATATATATATATATATATATATATATATATATATATATGGCTATTTTCCTCTTAAGATGAGAAAGAATCTACTCTCAATTTTAAGTCGTTGGATCAAGAGATCAATGACTTAAGAGTTGTGATGATCAAATGGAAACAAAATAGAAGGAAAAAAAGGTAGTGGCATTTGCGGGAGTTAACGGTCTGTTTTGAATTAGATATCAATCAGTGGGGCCCACTAGCTCTTCTTCTCAAATCATCTGTTGCCTTTTGTGACTCTTCTTCAATCTCATACTTTCTTTGCGTTTGGAACAAGCAAAAACTTAAAAACAAAATGGGTGTCTTTGTATGTGTTTCTTCATTAAATTTGAACTAAATTTGTATCTTCAAAGACTAATGGTGCTGGACTTTTTGAGTTGTTGCTACGATGCTCCTCGGTCCAGATAGTCGTGAGCACGTAAGTGACCCTGTAAAAGGTTATACACTCTATTTCAAACTACAACTTTAGTTGTATGAGCCATGACTCTCCTGAATTGGCAATTGTATCGATAAAATCCATAAGACAAATTGCCCTCGTTTTACTTTAACGTAGATCAATGTTTTAAAAAGCCCATTATGTAACTCGTTATAACCCTACAGAACATAACAACACCTAGTCGTTATATAACACTCGCAAAAAACGTAGTTCCCAGTAACGAGCGTTTTTTGGAGCGTCACGAACGTTATGTTATGAAAATAACATAACGTTCGTAACGATCGTTATTTACACAGTTTGCAAATATAAAACAGCGAAGCGATTTCTCTCTAAAAAAAAAAGACCAAATCGACGTGAAACCTGGCGAAGGCGAGTGAAGCATAGAAGCACCCAAGTTCCTCCTCTCTTTGCAGTCGACGGAAACAACGACAATGACTCTCTCGTGTGGTTCCTCCTCTCTCTACAGTTCCTCTTCAATTTCATCTCTCTCATCAGCGAGCATCGAAGCACTCCAATTCCTCTCTTTGATCTCTCTTCAATTGATGAGGAACTCATCATTGTAATGTTCCAAAAATTAAAAAACAGCATGACTCTTCAATTGACGAGGAACTCGTCGTCAATCTCTTTTCGATCTCTCTTCAATTGACGAGGAACACATGGCATCAGAACACTTCAGTTCCTCGATGCTCGCTAAAATTTGTTGAGAGACTTGCTAAATATGTTATATATTGTTTTGATATTTTTTTAGATATTTTAAAATTATTTTCTCTTTATAAAAATTTTAAATATAGTACATATATTTATTTTTATTAAATAAATATTAAATCGTGTAACCTACGTTATGCGTTATGTTATAACCTATGTTAACATAACAAAGGAAAAATGTTATTGTTATGTTACCGTTATTTTAAACATTGACGTAGATCCTTTTGCAGTTAAAGTGACAATTGTTATTTAGAATTTTTTTTCTTTGATTTCACGCTGCTCCGCAGACGAAGCGAAAGCCACCACTATTTTGATCAGGGCTAAACTACACACCTTTGAAAATATACTCAATCTGTTATTGAAAGTGATGCAAAGAGAAATGTTGCATGGTTTCAAAATGATAGCTCCAATGCTCCATGCATAATCATGCATCACACATATACATTATTCTTTAAGATAGAAGTTTTGGAAACCAAACATAATTATCTCAAGACAAATATGATAATTAAACTATTCATTAGAAATAAAAAATAATAACCAAAACATTAGAAAGACAAACCTCCATCAGGGATCATGGCCAAGGGTGTCAATTGTAGCCTTGGTCAATAAATTTCTTGACAGCCGGGCTTTAACAATGATGGCTCTCTAGGATTTTTGTTTTTGTTTTTTCCTTTTATCAGATTAGAGATTGAAGAAGTCACAAAAGCAACAGAAGATTTTGATTTAAGGAGCTAGTGGGTCCCACTGATTGATATCCAATTCAAAACCGGACTGTTGACCTCCCACAAAGGTCGTTACCCTTTTTTCTCTATTTTGTTTTCATTTAATCATCATAACTCTTAAACCATTGATCTCTTGATCCAACGACTTATAAACTGAGAGGAGATACCTTCTCTTAAGAGGAGAATAGTCTTTCTTTTATATATATATATATATATATATATATATATATATATATATATATATATATATATATATAGGTTTTCGTTTCCCTTGTGATGGGCCTGGAAGAGGGGGGACATGTCAAGTATCCGCCTGGGATCATGTCTTCTTAGGTCTATTCTGGATGTACAATGCAATTTCGGTAGTCATTTTCCATTTTAGTTGGAAAATGCAGTCGGATGTTTGGGGTACTATAAGCGATCAAGGGGTAGTAACTCATATCACAGGAGGGAACTTTGCACAGAGTTCCATTACTATTAATGGGTGGCTCCGGGATTTCTTATGGGCACAGGCATCTCAGGTAATTCAGTCTTATGGTTCTTCATTATCTGCATACGATCTTTTTTCTTAGGTGCTCATTTTGTCTGGGCTTTTAGTTTAATGTTTCTATTCAGTGGCCGTGGTTATTGGCAAGAACTCATTGAATCCATCGTTTGGGCTCATAACAAATTAAAAGTTGCTCCGGCTACTCAGCCTAGAGCCTTGAGCATTGTACATACATATATATATATATATATATATATATATATATATATATATATATATTATATATAGAGAGAGAGAGAGAGAGAGACTTCTGTCATTCCGGAAGGATTCAAGGTCGAATCTTTCCCACTCAAATACCAACATCTGACATTCGAAAACAAGATCCACTCCGTTGAAGTTGATCTATATTATTTCAAGTATCTATAAATCAAAAATTAAGTGTTTTGAATTTTTTGCACATGCATCAAGTAGGGAGTCTAAATAGTGAGTTGGTTAGTTTAACGGTGTAGAACATTTGAAACCTAATAAAAATTGATTTGTATGGGTTTTTAAATGTTTAGATCATGATCAAATGGCCGAATAGAGAATTTGTATGTCTAAAGGCATAGGTCTAACCAATTCACTACTTTTGACCACTTGATGGATGTGCAAAAAGTATTCAAAACACTTAATTTTTCGTTTATAGATATACTTGAAATAATATAGATCAACTTCAACATAGTGAATTTTGAATTCGAATGTCGGAAGGTTGTATTTGTGTGGGAAGAATTCGGGCTCAAATCCTTCCGGAATGACACAAGTCTACCTATATATATGCGTGAGAAGTATGTATATCAGATGTCATCTGACGGAATCCCGTCAGATGGCGACTGATTTCTCCCCTTTCCCATAATTTTTTTTGATCGAACCTCACCAAATTGTAATCCATCCCATAAAATGTGTATTTACAAAAAATCACGTGTTTTGGAGTTTGTTTGATCATGTATCTAATGATTTAAAGCTTAATGATTTTTCAACAATACAACTTTTGCAACCATTAGATACATGATCAAACAGACTTCAAAACACATAATTTTTTTGTAAATACACATTTTAGGATATGAATTACTCTTTGTTAAGGTTGGATAAAAAAATTGTGGGAAAGGGGTATATTCAGCTGCCTTCTGACGGAGTTCCGTCAGATGCCATCTGATATACATTATTATATGTATATATAGAAAGAGAGATGAACTTGTGTCATTCCGGAAGGAATCGAGGCCGAATCCTTCCCACTCAAATACAACCCTACGACATCTGAATACAAAATCCACTCCGTTGAAGTTGATCTACATTATTTCAACTAAAAATCAAAATCATATATTTTGAATACTTTTTACCCATCGATCAAGTAGACACAAAATGGACGGCCGAAATAGTGAGTTGGTTAGTTTAACGGTGTAGAATATTTGAAATCTAACAAAAATTGGTGTGTGAGGGTTTTTAAGTGCTTAGATCATGATGAAATGGTCGGATCGAGAATTTGTATGTCTAAAAACGTAAATCTAAGTAATATGCTATTTTCGGTCGTCCATTTTTCACTTACTTGATGGATGGGTAAAAAAATTCAAAATACATAATTTTTTATTTTTAGTTACTTGAAATAATGTAGATCAACTTCAACAGAGTGGATCTTACATTCGGATGTCGTAGGGTTATGTTTAAGTGGGAAGGATTCGGCCTCGAATCCTTCAGAAATGACACAAGTCTCTCTCTCTCTCTCTCTCTCTCTCTTATATATATATATATATATATATATATATATATATATATTCTATTTAGAATTTGATCGTATTTGGAACTCAATTTTGTCAATTTCCCCCCAGGTTTAATGACTTAGAAGTTTAATGACTTGGAAGTCGGTTTTAAGCATATTAACAAGGCTTCTTACTAATCTTCCAATTTTTATCATTTGAATGAATTCAAAAGATTTCTGGAAAAGTTTTCTTTGAATAACTTCTAAATTATTCCACTGCTCATGGTAGCTTAGCATTTTTCATTTTCTTTTCGATATATTTTTGGCACTCCCAGTGACTCTGACAATTTCAAATTCTTAGGGGCATTTTGTTAATTTGCCAAATATTTTTTGGTCATATTTTATAATTTTCACCATTTTGGTAATATTTTGGTAACCTTCAGCTATTTTGGTGATATTATGAGTTTTCGACATTTTTTGTTTTGTAACTTTCAAAAGATCTCCAGAAAATAGCGATCGCCAATTTCTTCTTTGCCATTTTCCAACTCATCAATTCGAGGTGATAAAAAGCAATCTTGTTATATTTACCCTTTTTCCTTTTTATTATGTATTCATAGTCTAAAATTTCTTTACAATTCTTGGCCAATGGAAGTTGCTTGATTGAGATTACATGGCAACAATTTACGTCTAGCAAAGGTTTTACCTAACGGGTTCAAAGCTTAGCTACAACAAGGTCGGAGACTTGTTTGTGTATTGCATGCGCTAGGGGTTCCGTCAGTGGGCGTGTTTGGTTGCAAGGAAGTGGGCGGAAGTAAGGAAATGGGGAAGTATAATTGCTCACTTCCCTATCTATCCAAACACCAGAAAAGGAAAATAAGAAAACCCCTTTTCCTTTTTTCTTCTCTCTTTACACAACCATTTCCTCACTTCCAGAATGCTACAGTTAATTTTGTGGTCATATAAATCTCATTTGTAATAAGTTATAGTATAAAACAGTTAATTTTTTTGACATGTAAATCTCACTTGCATTCTAATTACAGTCCATTTTTTATTTTTCTTAATTAATTTTTATTTTAATATTATTTTGCGGTCAACTTTGTGGTCAACTTTTCCACTTCCACTTTCCATTACCAACCAAATACCGGAAATGACATAACATTTTTCAAACCACACTTCCCAACAACATACAAACACCGGAAAACTTACTAACCGATTCCCAAGTTCCAAAGGAAACTATTACCACTTCCTCACTTCCTTACTTCCTCACTTCCACCCTTAACCAAACAGGCCCTTAGTGAAATTACAATGTAGCGAAATTTACAATGTGGGTCCCAACCAAAATGTGACCAATTTTCATGCACGTAGATACTGTTTTCATCGTTGTGTAATCCCAATGTTCATGAACTATATTCATAAGCTACCTTGCATCTAAGTTTGTGATATTGGTCCCAACCACGATACAACAAAAAAAAGGCTTTTCATACATGTAGACCTTGCCTCTTAATACATGTATACTTGACAAAAATGTGACCATGACCAAATACATTAGGCGTTCTATATTCAATAGTCTTAATGGTCCAGAATGTGACCATGGAAACAAGGCCGGTTAGGATTTTTTTTATTTATTTAATAACAGAGTCGGGATGTATTAAAATTTCAATAAGATAGAGTAGTTATTTGGTCCCACCAGATCTTCTATTTGGATTTGGGTAACAGTTTATAGTGTTACTCAAAACCTTTTTAGGTTCAACTACAGTTTTTTTAGGATTCATATTTAAATAAATTGTCATTATCCCTAAACACACTAAGTCTTCTATAATAGAAAGCATATCAAGTCTTTAAATTGTCTCTATAGGAGATCAAGGAGCTTGTGGTGCGGCTAATCAAGTAACAGGTTTTGTGTTCTTCGATCATTGTTGTTTTTGTTTTTCTCAACATGTTGGCACACACAGTGAGTGCATGTGTTAACTTAAAGTGAAATTGCTAATCAAATTGCTAACCATGTTTTACATGCTGCATAAGTCGTTAAAGTCATAAGTCACAAAAAATATTAACTAGCCTCTTTTCTCCCACAATTATGAACATCAATTGTTTATTTTATTCTTAGTTTTGTGTGGTTTTATGAGGAGGCCACGGGAGATATTAGTCTGATGGGGTTTTAAGACCATGATTTATCAATTTAAGAGAGTCTTACGACTCTCATTTGACCAATCTGAGACTCCGATTTGACCAATTTGAGGGAGTGTTTAAGACTCCAATTCATCTGATTAAGGAGTGTTAAGACTCCCTTTGAGTAACAGAGAAGTATTATGACTCTGGCTTTGACCAAATAAGGGAGTTCTAAAACTCTATTTCATGTCGACTAAGGAGTGATATGACTCCATCTCTTCACAGGGTGTTAAGACTGTAGGACCATGTCTAAACTATGGATGAGTATGAAGACTCCATTTAGACTTAAGGAGTGTTAAGACTCTGTTAACCCAATTAAAGATTGTTATGGCTATGTTTCATCCAATTAGAGTATCAAGACTCTGTTCAATCTGATTAAGGACTGTTATGACTTTTGTTTCATCTAATTAAAGGGTTACAACTCCATCCAGTCCCATTAAGGCGTGTTATGGCTCGGTTTCATCTAATTAAAGGAGTATTGAAACTCTGTTCAATCCGATTAAGGAGTACACCTTTCATCCAATTAAGGATTGTCATGACTCTATAGCTTTACTATTTCACCAACTCAAATAATAGGAACCCATTTCAACCCAGAGAATAGAAATCTTAAATTAGCTAAAGAATAGAAAGAGAAGAGAGAGGACACATCACCTACTTTTTTGAGCTTGTGGAGCTTGAAAATTAGGGGGGCGGGGGGGGCGGGGGGCGGGGGCGGGGGGGGGGGGGGGGGGGGGGGGGGGGGGGGGGGGGGGGGGGGGAGGGGGTGGGTTCTTAGACTTTGTCAAAGTAATGGTATAGTGCCACTTTTTTTTCTTTAGAGGATTACTAGGTATACATATAGAGAAAGAGTGGGTCGTTAGGCTGTTGAAAGGATTGTGGGGAATTAAGAACTTGTGGAGGCAAGCATGATGGGTTGAGACTTTTGTCAGTTTGTGGGATTGTCGGGAAAGTGTTTGAACTGTTCAGTTTTGTTCACTTAAATTTGCTAATGAAATGGACACTAGTGCTAACTCAAATTTGCTAATGAAATGGACACTAGTGCTAATATGTGGCTCCATTTTGGATAATAGATAGGACCATGCATCATCATGTAGATGAGGTTCATTTAAATTTTAGACCTGTGTCATTTTCAATTATGGTTTAATTGTCACATTATCCCTCTTATTCATGTGAGGTGACTGGATCCTTGAGATGCATCCATTCACAAAGCATGGTCCACCCGAACAGAAAAGTGAGTGTGGGACTTGTACAATGTGGTTTTTCCTATTTGATCAATCAAACTTAGTAGCGGATCACACCAAAAACAACTCATATTGCAATTATTTTTAGCTGTAACAAGCTTTAATTCAGTTTCAAATTTAGCGTGACAAGCATGCTGAAGTTTAGATTTATTAGACTTGAAGCAGGAACCGCCTAAGCGCATAAACTTGATCAAACAACTTCGGCTCTTGATTTAAATTGGTCAATGTGTTCAACTTTCAGTAAATTGATCTAGTCAAGTCTAAATGAACTGAGTATTCCTCCTGGTTATAGTCGGCGAGTTGATTGTTTTTATTATTTCTTATTTTTATTATTATTTTAGTATAAGTCATAATATGAGATCATATCAGTATTGAATGGATCAACACCATTGCAACCCACTTTTTATTCCGGTAAAACTCAGAACCAAAATGTTGATCCATTATTTAATTTATTTGTAAATGAGAGAACTTCTACCTCAACAAACACGTATACTTCTAAGTAGTAGTATGCAAATATATTTCCACATTTACACCGAGCCAGCAAGTATATGCAATTATACATAAATAATTTTTGTAATTTTCTTTATTTATTTAAATATAATTATCTTATAAAAAATCTAGATTTGAATTTAATTGATCTTCTTCAGAAATTTCCCCATGCAAAAGTGGGTGGGTTTTCCAAGAGTTTCTTACATAAATGGTAATCAATGTCTCTTAGGTTTCCTGTATGGTTGAATGTGTTCCTTAAATTATTTAATACTTACTCTTTGTTGGTTCATAGTGTACAGAACAAAAGGTTTATTATGATGCAGAAGTGGGGACAGATTCCATAGTAGCTAGAAGTCTACTAACTAAAATTAGATAAACACTTCATTTGCTAAAAAGAATTTAATTGATAAGCCAACCTCATTAGAAAACCCAGGGTAGCATCCTGCAGATAGTGGAACATCAAAAACTTCTATTTTGTTGATTGCATTATTTTCCATTTCTCACCGCATCATGAAGTGCAAATATCACCACTTTGATTGACATTTCTCAACATCATAGCACTAGTGGTTATAAACTCAGATCCTCATATAACACTTGATATATAATAGATGTAAAAACTTGTTTCCGTAAAGACTACGTACCACATATGATACCATTTTAAACTTCACATTATTTCCCCAGTCAACCAAGTTGAGTAACAAGAGATATTGACTTGCTACTACACCTACAATACAATAATCCTCGTGAATACACGAATAGAGAGTCAGAAAATAACAACCAAGAGAGGACGATCTTTATTGCTAGAAGTTCTTTTCTTTTCTCACATTTCAACATCGAATCATATTCATCCTTTCATTTCATTTAGAATGCTGCGCAGAATGATGTGAACCAGAACAGGGAAAGAAGACTGCATATGGCAGAATGTAAATGACAAGCAGGATAAGCAGCAAAAGAATAGAAAACGACGAGGAGACTAGAGAGGCATAAGAGTAGGTCTCATCAGGTACAAGGTCTCAGAGAAGCAAAGGAGACAGTATGTGCATGTCAATAGTGAGATGCATAAATTTATATATAGAGGTCAGGAACAAGGGGTACAAGCTCGCATGTGCATGTTAAAAAGGGAGATGCATAAATTTATGTAGAAAGGTGAGGAACAAAAAAAGGCCTGAGATAACATAGATGGAAATTTATGAAAAATCCAAATGATTGTCATGATACTAAGACTGGCATGTATATTAATATAGAATTCAAATAGTTGTACTTTTAGTACTTTTTATAAAAGTTATTGTTAAAAAATTCCTTTCTTTTATATTTTACTTGTTTGATTTAGTAAAGCGTGACAATGTTAAAAGAAATTGAAACTAGTCTCATCCAAGGAAGTCAATTCTACCTGAAGTGCAAATTGTATCTTTCAAACTCTAGGCCTAGAAATCAGATTTCAAGGTGTTGAATAGAGCAAAAATGAATTTCAAACAAAAGGGAAGGCTAAATTATAAATATATACTCTAAAGTTTCATTCGCTTTACAGATAAATACCTCGTACCAAATTTTTTTACAAATAAATACCTTAAACTTTTCTTACTGCACATATACCCTAAAGGTTTGCTACCTCAAAAAATTGAAATTCCAAAACTACCCCCTTTCATTTTAATTTAAAAAAAGAATACTAGTGGTGAAGTGCTTGAAATTGCCAAGGTAGTATGGAGCTTCTGGAATGTGGTGGAGGTGGTCGTGAAAGTGAAATAATGGGAGAGAAGTTGTGGAGAATAGATGGGTTGTCCCTTCTTCTTCTTTTTTTGTGGGGTGGGGTGTTGGGTCGGGCGTGCTAGTGAAGTAGGGGAAGCGCTCCAGTATTATGGAGGAACTGTGTTCGTGTTGATCATGATGAAGACAGGAGAGGAGAAATAAATGGTTCAATTTCTCTAGGGGTATGAAGATGATGAAGGTGGTGATAGGTTCAATTTCTTTAAGGGGGTATCAATCTCTTTGGGGACATGAAGATGATGGATGTTGTGGATTAGGGTTACAAAGAAGGAAGTGGATTAGGGTTAGAAAGGAGAAGATGTAATGGTGTTGATGATGATGGAGTTAGTATAGGAGGAAAAGTAAGTGAATTCTTTAAATTATGATTTAGCAAAAAAAAATGAAGGTGAAAGAAGGATAAAATAGTGATGGTAGTGGTGAAGAAGGTGGTGGTTGTCATGGAGAGAGGATAGTTTTGTTTTCTGAGGGTTAGGGTTCAGTGAAAAAAGAGATGAAGTTGAAGGAAAAAGCGGAGAGAAGGGTCATTGAATTTTAACTTAAGAGCGCAAAAATTTCTAACTAAATTTAGAAGGTAGCAAACTGTAAGTCGAAAAACTTTAAAGTACTTATCTTTAGGGGAAAAAATTGATATGAGGTATTTATATTTATTTATAAAGTGGATGAAACT
This sequence comes from Agave tequilana, assembly GCA_038442645.1. Taxonomy (NCBI): domain Eukaryota; kingdom Viridiplantae; phylum Streptophyta; class Magnoliopsida; order Asparagales; family Asparagaceae; genus Agave; species Agave tequilana. Next base: position 20,463 of record JAVJIF010025584.1, on the reverse strand, counting down.
TTAGGATATTATCTGTAATCTAGCCAAAAGAGAAGAGTCCTCAAGCTCCAAGTCAGACCCGACGAATGAAGAAATTATCACCTGTCCTCTAGATCTAATCACAGTTCAGCAAGCATATATATATTCGCTAGTTTTAACACAAAAACAGTTATATCCTCCATCAGTCCCTACACATCAATAATAGATACCTAGATGAGAAGGAGCGGTACTATCATTGTATGCCTTCATCTCTACACCTCTCTATCTTAGGCACATCACTGTTGACAGTCCCAACCCATGAAGACTCATAAGCTAGTGCAACAGCTAAGCAGAGGCAGAAAAGCAGATGATGGTGTCTGCTTCGAGTTGCAAGGAAATCCTCAAGTATCCTTCGTGGCATTAGTTCAATTAGGTGGCATAGAACTGGGTAAACAAATTATACAGAGTGAATTTGGTTGAATGGAAATCGTGCCATTCCTTGGTTGCATAAGATTCAACTGCATAATGAGGGTAGCTACTCCCACCTGCCATCACACCTTCCAAGATTTCTGGCATACCCCACTTTATAATACCCTTGGCCAGGTATATGGCAGCAACTCAGTGGGTTCACGTCCATAATGTCCTTGCTGTAAAAAAAACTTCTATAGAGCCTTCTCAATATGAAGTTGTGCTCCATAGCCAACCCCATTTTCATGGGGAAAGGTTTAGATTTAGATTTAGCTCAGATGATTACTTTACAAAGGATCTTATTAGAAAATAAAGAAGATTATGATCATGAACTCACACCCATCCCGTCCTCTTAGAAGTTAAAATGAGCAACTTTGTCATAAGAGAACACAAAGAGTGGTTTTGGGTCACACATGATCCCACCTTGGTGAAAAGCGAAATACATGAGATAATTTTCTACCAAGCCACACCATCAGCAGATTAGGGAAGCAGCCCATATCTTTCTGTTAGCTCTGTAAACCTACCTCCAATCAGTATCCTACAGAGGCTATTTGCATGAACTACACAACATAGGATGGATATGAGCCGAAATCAGCCAAACATTCGAACCATCAGTAAAATGTTTCATATTTGGGCAAAACAAACAGATCAAGCATTTAATAATTGAATCAGAATCTCGCGAGCATAGACGATGGGGAAAATTTGTAAATTGCAGACCTGAATATCACAGTAACATGCAGTGTGCTATATCTGTTCTAGCTCACGACAAGTAAGAATCATGACTTGATCACTGTTGAACACATACTGTAAGATCTAGAAGCAACAAAGACCGAAATTTGAGCGTTTAATCGAAGCGATCAAAGCCCATATATCGTATTAAAGAGTAGTGGCCAGTGAGAATTCAACTAAATAAGAGTAATCTGAATAAAATGAGATCCTTGAAAAGAAGAATTATGGAATCGGTAGAATTCCACTAAACAAGAGTAATCTGACAAAAAATGAGACTCCTGCAAAGAATTAGTATGGGATCACTAGCTACTGGAAGGCTATAAGATAGTGCCATTACAGGTAAGGAGACGTCATGATGAATAAAAGACAAATTTGACACAGAAAAGTAGGCAGACGTATAGATGAGGGAAAAGAATTTGCTCATATACTACATTTATTATTTACATAACTCTGATAATTGGAATTCAGGGTTAAGTTTGAATTGTCGCAATCATATTCCAATTTCTGGCAGCATTGTATGCTCGTATATTCATCTTCACATGTCAATAAGAATCATGACTTGATCACTGTTGGGCACATACTGTGAGATATCCACACAGTTTGTTCAATTGTGATCTAGAAGCAACAAAGACCGGAGTTTGCGCGTTTAATCGAAGCGATCAAAGCCCATATATTGTATTAAAGAGTAGTGGCCAGTGAGAACTCAATTAAATAAGAGTAATCTGAATAAAATGAAATCCTTGCAAAGAAGAATTATGGGATTGGTAGAATTCCACTAAACAAGAGTAATCTGACAAAAATGAGACTCCTGCTAAGAATTATTATGGGATCGCTCGCTACTGGAAGGCTATAGGATTGTGCCATTACAGGCAAGGAGACATCATGATGTATAAAGGACAAAAAATTGACACAGAAAAGTAGGCATATGTATAGAGGACGGAAAAGGATTTGCTCATATACTACATTTAATATTTACATAACTTTTAAAATTGGAATTCAGGGTTAAGTTTGGATTGCCGCAATCACATTCCAATTTCTGGCAGCATTGTATGCTCGTATATTCCATCCTCACATCTCAATAAGAAAGCAAGTAAATGCACTGGATAAATAAAATTGTCAAACCCAACTTTAACATAAAGGCCTAACTTGTTTTTGTAATGCTCCAGAAAAGATCTCAACCCTGATATATTTAGACAAAAAAATCAAGAATAAAATGATGACGAGAAAAATTAAAGAACTTCAAAACAAACACTGCATCAAACCTATGTAGCACGGACACTCCTATCATGGAGCCGTGTCATGTCTGACACGCGTGTTATGTGTATTTTAAGAATTTGTCACATGTCCTCGTATCGTGTCCATTTCAATGTTGCCGTGTCCGTTCAACATAGCATCAAACATTATACAAATAGAGTAAGGGTCCAAAAATCAAGGGCATGAAATTTAGTTTACCGCAAAAGATATTATAAGTTCCAATCACTTCAATAACAAAAATTATGATAAAGAGAAACTTTAGTATGAAACAACATGGGCAACACTATCATACCTCTTTTTGATGCACAGTAATTGTTTTCAACAACCTTGAGACATGGGTGCCTTGTTGAAGAAGAATAAGCAACAATCATTCCTGTGACAACAGTTAAACTATATGAAAGGCAAGCTTTCCAATAGAAAATGACTTAACCAATGACAATGAAAATTAGATCTTCATAAATCATGCTATATAGTACAGGAGAAATGATAAAAAACAGTGTTAGGCATAAAAGGAAAAAGAGAACTATACAATAAGTAATGCTTTTGAGGCAAAAAATAGGTTTGCAAATCCAATATTGTCAAGAACTAGCAAAAAACAAATGCAGTAGCAAGCAATGTAGGGCCATAACTTTCAGATAACTATTACCTAGGCGTGGTGGAGATTTTCCACCACGAGTGATCGGACGGCCGATCATCACCACAAGCGAGATTAGGGAGTGGGTGTGTGTGTGTGTGTGATAAGATAATGCACAGCACAAAAAGGAGAGAGATACAAGATTTTTACATGGAAATCCTTAACGGGAAAAACCACAGGGATGAGGAGAATCCACTATACTTCGCAGGTTACAGGTATTACACGAATTGTTTGCCCGAGTTCCAGTGCTAGGCTTAGCTGGAAGAGAAAGGATCAAAAGTCCCCCTCTCGTTGGAGGAGGTGTAATTATGCTTCTGATATGTGTGCATGGAGGTGGATTGTACGGGCGTGATCTTCGTGACTGCACGATCTGCACGTGTTGATTTGTTGTAACAGTCGTGATTGGTGGGATTACATGTTGAGAAATTCTCCACTATCCATAACTACTCACGCTGAGTGGCGTTACACGTTATAAATATGGAGAGAATAGGCGGTGTAACTATCAGCGGAGATCATATATAATCTGTTACCGTGGTTGCTTTGTGTGGGATTGAAGTCTTTGGAACAGAGGGAGTTTGGGATGATTAAGTGGCGGAGCTCTCCGGGATGAAGTATCTTCGGGACGGAGGGCGGACTTCAGAGGATCTGGAGTGGAGGAAGCTACTGAATGGTGGAAGTATCCTGGGAACGAAGAGTGACTTCAGTGTGGGCCAAACTAGCTCCGGAAGGATATGGAGTAACAGAGTCTCCTGCCTACTTGGACACGTGGTGTCATCCTGTGGGTCAATTTTTGACTACTACATATACCCCACGCTCTTTCGCTTGCCAGAACCTGCCGAAGGGAAGTCAGAAGAGCAAAGTTGGTAGGAGATTTTTTAATGCCTTGACTTCTCGATATCTGTGAGCTGGAGTGGATTTGAATCATAAATGTGAATCTTTTAGATGTATTTGGAGATTGTGCGGCTGGTTGACAGCTGGCTGTCAATTGATTAGAATCCTTGAAACTTGTAACTGGCATCTTTTTGAATCCTGGCACCATGATGACTGAGATCGTATGGCGGTGACGGTTTGTGTCTTGCTGATTCGGTTGACCGAGAATCTTGTGATGCGGACTGACTTTTTCGGGAATTAAAAATTCGAATTGGAGACAGTTTGGCTCCTCCCCCTTCATCTATAAATAGGCTGGATCCTTTAGGTGAAAGTAAATTGTCATCTCCTCTGAGAAACCTCTTATTCCTATTGTTGCTTTACTAGGTCGACATGTATCAATTTTCTCCTCTTCATGGAGCAAAGGGAAAGGAAGAATATGGTGGTTTTCGAGAGATTGGTTAGCACAATATGTTAGTCATTGTCATGAGCCTGTCACAACACGTCAGTCATTATGATAGGGCCTCGCTGTCAGGGGAGATAGGGAGGGCTCCTGCTCCAACTTGGTTTGTTCGTCTGGTCTCCGGCTTGCCTGGTCTAATTTTGATCCTGAGACTTGGAGTCCTTTCATGATAGCGTGAACGAGGTAGGAGTAGGGGCTATCCTGGGCGGTTACGGAGGTGAATGTGACTCTGCAGCTATCTTGCTTGTCTTGGAGTATTTATTTTGATCGGACACCCTTTGCCTCGTATTTGGAAATTCCTTTCTTGCGGCAAGCAACAGGAGGCAGTATGAGGGGTGTTTTCGTCGGGACGTCATCGATGAAGCACTCCTTTCAGAGCTCTGACCTCTTCCTCAGAACAAAGGATAAGTGGTGTGATATCATCATTGGCTTGTGTGTCTTGGAGGTTCCATCCTGATCGGACATCGCCACCTCGCGTGTCTTACCGGAGTCTGTTTGGAGTTCGCGGTGTTGTAGTGGCTTCAGAGGGCATTCTGAAAGTCCATCCCACTCTTCTTGCGAACATTAGTTGGGTGGTGGCACCGATCTGGCTTCCTTAGAGGCGTGTTTTAGACGGAGAGAAGATCTTTTATCTGGAGGATCTCTCAATTTTGTGAAGGAACCTCCCGGAGTTTCTTCCGGGATCTTCTAGACAGTGGTGTGAACAATGAGATCGTGCCTTCTGATGGATGTTATCCGGAGGACATGTTCTCTGAGTTCAGAGGTACGGTTGGACGTAGCGACAGGATGGAAAGATCGAATCGAGATCATTTGTATTTCTTTTAAAAAAAGTGTAAACATGGAACTGTGATGGAGTTTTGTATTACTCTTATTAGATGTAATCATATATGTATTTGAAAAAATGTATTTGGAATAGAATGTCTATAAGTGCCTTTGGAATGAAAATGTTTGTTTAAATCTTGCCCGGTTTGCTTTACCGCTGGCTTTTCAGAATTGATATGATCAAGCCTCTTCGGAGTGTTGATCTCTATCATCGGTGTGTTTGATTTGGCATGGGAATGGTTTGGTAAGCTTGCAGTATTGTTTCTGAGGGTCCGCACGTTCTTGGCCTCCGAGTGGGAGAAATCCCAACAGCGGAGTTGGGCCTCCGAGCGAGAAAAATTCCATGAGAGGACTAAGCACATTGAGGTTGAATGTCATCTGGTCAGAGATACTTGGACCAAGAAGGTGGTTTCTCTCTCATTTACCCATCATCAAAACAATTGGCTGATGTTCTTATCAAAGCTACAGTAGCTACTTTATCAAAGCTACTTCATCACAAATGCTTTCTAACTTATGTAGCAAGTTGAGCATATTAGATATCTATGCTCCAGCTTGAGAGGGAGTATTAGAATTATGAGTTGTCATACATCTAGATATAATATATCACATATTTATATCTACTATAAATAAGAATTAAAGAGGAGAGAGAGCCTATCAAGCTTTCTCATACTCTCTCTATATTATTCTAATAGTCATTTTATCCAATACTCGTATTCGAATCCGTGCAACATAGCTCCTAATAACTCAATTTAAAACCAAAATGGAAACTGATTTAAATTCTTGCATTCCACATCTACTGTAATTCAGCACCCAATTAGTGTTAAAAAAAATTGAAACCTACAGTTAAAGTTTATAAGTATTTGCTGAAAGCAATATGTTTACTGGTCTGATCAATTCCAAGTTCCAATCTCTTCCTGGTTGGAAAGAACCCGGCTCCTATCAAGTGGTTCTCCCCCAAATTGGCAAGATGCTTGGCTCAAACCAGGAACTTGATTTTTTATCCAGATATTTATTCTGTACACAAATGAAACAGTAGCCACATTGATAGATACTACATTGACCCAACATTGTGGAAATGGACGGTTGTCAGTAAGGTTTTGCCACTTAGATGTTTACAATTGCTATAGAAGAGACCTTTACAGCGAAGATTGGGAAGGTCATTCATCACGTAAGTATACTATCAAAGTAGCATACGAGAATCTTCGTTGTCAAACCAACCTGTGGGCCAATTAGGATCACCGTTTTATAATGACTCAAAAGGCCTTAATCATGAAAAATCTCAGAATTTGTATCGGTATCGGTCAATAGTTTTTAATAGCAAAATCATCAAAATTGGGCGTCAATATCAGTAACATCAGCCATACTGACATGCAGGCCCTGATAGTGGCTGATATCATATGGTTAATATCGTATCGGGTACGTTAAAACCGATATGATATTGTCGATATATATCAGAATCAGCAAATATTTAAAACCATGGTCTTAATACAACCTATAATTAAAATGTGCATTTGGAATTGCTCAGGGTATTCTGTCGACAAAATCATTCCTCACTATTAGAGGGATGCAAATCTCTATTGAATGTCACAGATATGGCCAAGAAGACAACTCTTGCGTCTGATTTGGGATTATATGTCAGAAGCTCAGTTGTGGACTACAGTTGCATACTTTCTTCAAATGAAATTGTGGACATCCTTGGGACAATAGGAATAATGATGGAAACGGGTGAATAGAAAACAAACTCGTCCCCAACATGTTCTTCTCACCATGTCCATGAAAGCCATATAGTCTTTAGAGCCCTAGCATAATATGAAGCTTATGGAAACCAAATCAAGCTCCCTAGCATTTACATGGACATGTGTGATGTCTCTTTTGTCATTCCAACTCTAACAGGGATGCCGAATATGCAGGTAGTGTAGGGGCAGTTGTTACACCTATCTGATTAATGGTGTGCATACTCTTTTCTACTTTTAAATTTGTCTTTAGTTCATTGCTTTCTTCGGCTGCAAGCTGCAATTGCTAGGAATAAAAACCAAAAAAGATTTTTAAGTATTTAGTAAAAGCTTTACTAGTTAATCTTATTGCCATTATGCAGCTACTTGGACCAACTTCTAACCCGGGACGAAACCTCAACTTGTTCCACACTCGATTCGTGGAGAGTACATACCACATGCAAAATTCAACCCTTTTAAATTATCCAATTAAGACAAAATTCATGAATCCTAACATATCTAGTCCCAGATCCAGTGAACCAATTGAGGGCCAAGATCGGATTTTTTTAGAAGTGGCCACTTGATTCTGTTTGGGCCACTTAGCTTGAGATTTAGTTATCCAAATAGTCCCCTACCCACCTACCACCATCAATAATAAATAAGTAAACTAAGTTAGCCCTGCTTCCTAATTGAGGTGTAATATACATGAAAGATAAGAGCCAAAAGACAATATTGAGATATAATTGGCTATATCACAATGATTTTGACAAAGAGAAGAAAAGAAATTAAAATAAAGAAGAATAAAGAAAAAGAAAGATGAACAAGTCTTGTCAGTCTTATTCAGTTGTCGGTCTTATTCAGCAACAACATTGCTGCTGTCATTATGCTCTCTCTCTCTCTTTTGTTTTTCTTTTTTCCCTATTTTTTTTCCTTTCTCTCTTTCTCTCTATATTTCTTCTTCCTATGATTTGTTTTATCCTACCTTCGAATCCTCCTATCTTTTACTTTTCCTTTTTTTTCCCGTTCTTTCTTTCTATACTTTCTTTCTTCTTCCTTGTTATTTCTTCCTCTTTCTTTATTGTTCTTTGTATTACAATGTGTAGCAAGTACGGATATTATTGTAATCTCCTACTTATCTTTCATTTATATGAAGGAGAGGCTATCCAATCTAGAGTAAGTCGTCTATTACTAAAACCCTAACACTTTCCACATTGATTTTTTTTCTAATCTTTTGTCCTTCCTTCTTCAAACCCTTCACCAATTTCTTCTTATTTTCCCACTTTTAGTTTCTTTTTCAAGTTTTTCTTCTTCTTTACTATCTACATCTTTTAGAGACTACACAGTTTTGTATAAGAAATAAACTTTGTTGTAGGTTGTCATATCTACTAAGGAGTGTCAATGATCTTTCTTCTGGCCTAAGAATCTAAAAGAACCTGATAAGGAATTACATGAGATACGTTGATCCCCTTAAAGGCCAGATGAATATAAATGATGACACTATGACAAAAAAATGTACTAAACCATCTAGGAAGCATTTCCCAGAATGCCACGATGTAGTAAGAAAGTGTAAGTACATAACAAAACTTTGAAAGCAAGAAAACAAGGAAGAAGAAGGAAGAAGAAGATAGAAGGATAATACAGGGGTTTCACATGAGCATGAAAATGTTATTTGCCGATGTATGGCAAAGAGAGAGCGATGTTGGAGGCAAGGGAATTAGATAAGAGCAGCAAAGATTTTAATCAATTGAGTTGGCATCTCAAAAGAAGCATAGAAAATGGAGACTAGTGGATCAGTATTATTTATGGAGGAGCTGCCTCACATGTTTAAACCTACTACAATACATGGTTGTGGCAAGGAGACTAAACTAGTTGGGATAATCAAGCAGTTGGGCAGTGGATATTTCAAGCCGATATCTCCTTTTGGGTTGGGTTATAAACTTCCCACTCCTTAAATAATAAGTGAGATGTTATTGCAAAAGGAGGTAAGTTAACCTTTTCAATTGTTGTTTCATTCTCATATATCCCTGTTTCTAACTTAAGGTATCATTAATGTTATTAGTCACTAAGTGAGGTTAGTTCGAGCAATATGAGAGTACCTCCCTTCAAGGGATGTAAATGCATATCTGAAATATTTAAATTTGCTTCGTATTCCGTATCTATTTAAGCAGATAGAGTTATCAGTGATCGATATCCGACTCCATTTAGAATCTGTTCGTTATTGTCCGCTTATAGACGAAGCGATGTGGATATTTTGGTATCCCTATATTTAATATTTGCTCTGCTTGTGAATAATATATATTATCTATGTGTTTTATTACTAAGTGTAATAAAAATGATATATAATTATAGTATAAGTGTTTTTTTTTCATTTTTAAATTAGTAATACACCATTTGCATTTGGTACTATAAGTATCAAGTTTGAAGAGTTTACAATATAGAAAATGTTGTTTATGAGCTAAATAGCTAATAATCCAAATCCAATTATAAAAGTAAGGTCCAATGAGATGAAAATGTAGTCATGCCCTAACTCGGAGCTAACTACTATGGTGGACCTCACTACTTTTGCCTCTCATAAGCTAAATTTTATAAGTGAGCTACTAGCTCATAAACAATATTCTATAAAGGAAAAAACCATGGTTGTAAATAGATATTCAAAATTTATCTAAATTCGCTCCATAGCTTGAAAGAAGCAAATACAAATAGTCATAATCAATAACCGCTCTGTTCACCATCACCCGATGATCATCTGTTTTTTAAATGGAGTTGGATACAGATATCGTGGTATTCGCTCCGTTTACACCCTCTACTCCCCTCAAAGTAGATTGAGGATGCCACTACATAGCTTAGTGGTAAAAGGGTGGCTTGGGAAATGGGAGATTCAAGGTTCAAGATCGGGTCAGACCCTTTGTTAAAAAAACAAAAAGTAGGTTGAGGGTTTAATTTTTCTGCATGTAGTGGCAAGGAGGAATTTCAAACTAAAGAGGCAGGGATACATTATTGCAATCTATTGTGATACAAGTTACAAGAAGTCAAGTTCCTCGGGCATAGATGCCAATAAACCATAGATGTTCATGGAAGCCCACATGCGCACATTGAGAAAAAATAAAAAATGCAAAACTTTCCTCCCCGTTATGTAAGCTCTTTCTCCCTTCACCAAAGCTCCCCCCAAACCCCAAACCCAAGGCCTTCTCTCTCCTCTCTTCCTTCTTAAAAAAATAGAAAGAAAGAAAGAAAGAACTATAATCCAACTAGGTCCGAAGGATAAGAAGATAGTGAAAGCCTATAAAAGTATCCACAAAAAAGTATGGCATATCAATTAAAAATATCCCAAAAGTAGCACGAGCTTCATGGACTTCTTGTAAGATGTTCAATGGGCCTATTTTCTTAGACTGCATTGATGCATCTTCTTCATGAGAAGATTATCCCAAGTTGGTAAGGAGAAATGTTACAGATCATAAATATTTAGTTAATTGGCAATTTAATTTTAAAGTTTGCAGGCTATATTTATTGTTCTCTATTATCTTCTTCAGGATCCTTTTATCTTTTTTACTGAAAATAGTTGAATACTTTTATCATAATAAACCTAATAAATTACTTTGTTGCATGAATCTTGATCTGAATTCAGAGTTCTATGGTTTTTAGGTGGTAACCAACAAGTTTTTGAGAGGAAGAGCATTCAAGGAAAAGAAGCCTTGAATATATTAGACACAATGTGTGGTTCACTACTTGGATCTCAGCAAAGAGTTCCTTGGGCCTGTTTGGCAACAAGAGTTCGCAAGAGTTATGCTTCTAACTCTTATTAACTCTTTTGAACCCCTGTTTTAAATATCGGCCGAGACGGCCGAGATATCGTCCGATATCTCCTTTTTTGCCTGCTGCCGATACGATATGAAAAAATCGTTCGTCATATCGTTTGCAGCAAAAAACAGCCGATATTTAAAATATTGGCCGATAAATCGCCTGATATTGGCCGATATATCGCCCGATATGAAATAACTTATTTATCGCACGACTGCGTGCAAATGTACATTATTTTTTTATGTCTTTGCAAGCATATTACATCATTTTTATTAGGTAGATGATATCTATGACTCTAAACTAACTTTTAGTTATCAATATTTCATTATATATAGTGTCTGATATGCACGCCCGATATGCGCGCGTATCCCCGATATCTCCCCCGATATCCGATATCCGATATAGAAAACCCCCATTCGATACGATCCCGATATCTGATATTTAGAACCTTGTTTTGAACAATAGATTAAGGTAGGAGTTGATGGGTGATCACATGGCTTGTCAAGGGGAAAATTCCAATTTTTGGAAAAAAAATATTATGCACCTTGCCCTCTACTTTCTTAGGGCAAGTGCTTAACTCCTTCACCAAATTTGAGTTGGCGTAGGAGTAACCCCAACTCTTCCCAACTCCTTCAAAACCGTTACTCTTGCTCTCCCAACTTCACTTACCAAACACAGCCTTAGAAAATTAAACATGTTGCAACATAGTGACAAAGACAGATTTTCTATATAAGTGCATCCTCAACATCATGAAGAAGAGAACAAAAGGAGAATTGCAAGACAAGGTCTCACATGATATACATGGTTCCTTGCCTAAATAATATTTCAAAAATAAGAGTGCTTTGAGGGCCTTAATATGGTCTAGGCCATGTTTATCCTAGTTCTACAATCCAATCTCTTATGATCAATTTGTCCCTTCAACTAATTTCTATTGTCCAAATGTTAGAAATAAAATATCAAAGGTTTAACAATCCTAAAAAAACAAATCTTTAAGACTTGGTATGGATCTGAACATGCAGTTAAGCTCAAGGGTTAAGCACCACATCACTTTACTCGTCTACGTACAAACCCCTACCAAACCCCACACCTGCATATGCTCGATCAGGAATGATGGTATGACAACAAGAGCTCCTTCACAGCTTATTATTACTTTCAAACTTGTTATATACATCCTAATCTCCAAATTCACTATTAGAAAACGAAGAAAAAGAAAGCAATCCTTATTCATGACATCGAACCATTTAGTTTCAAACTCTCCTTCATTCGTATGCTTTTAACTCTACGCAATTACCCGAAAAAACTTGACATTATATGCCCCCTGAGTAAATCATGATCGGTTCTTTGCAAACATGATGTGAAGCCATGCAAACCATTTAAAGTAATCTCTATCCGCTTGAAAATTAGAAGGGAACTCCACAATTATCAAATGCATTTTGCCTAGAAACCATTTATATTCTCACTATCAGAGAAGCCACAAGGTTTTGTTCAACTCTAATAAGCAGATATCCTTTGAAGTTATTTTGATGAACTAATTCATGCCTTCTAACAAGCTAGTGAATAAACTCACATATCTTCTGCAAATATAAGATTGCCTACTTGATGGAGTGAGTCCTAATCTAAAGATAGAACAAGCTCGCCCAAGTTGCAAAGTGGGTATTACAAGGGAGATATGTCAATCCAAGAGAAGATGTGTGTTAATGGAAGGGAACACTAATGGGGGAGCCAGCAATTTAATCTATTAAACTGCTGGGTTTTAGTGAATTAATGTCTTACATGCACTCACAAAATAGTTTAGTAAATACTTACAGTGTTAGTGGTTATTACCGATATCCACACCTTTTTTCCATTAAAATGAGATCATAGAAAGTTAATATAAAAAGCTCCACAAAATAAATGGTTAACATTTTGCAACTAATTTTTAACCACTCTCAACCATTTGGGAGTTGGAGCAATATTCCTCACAAGGTAACTATAATCTCAAGAGGCCTCCCTAGAACCTAGAAGACCCCAGTTCACAAGTAGGTAGATTTACCCTTTCCAATCATACAATTTGAGCTCGATCAACAAAGAAGAAAACCTCCTATTACCAGGAAGAGTTTAGATGACAAGGAAATGTATCCACATCCACCTCATGCCCTTCTACATGCCAATAAGCCGACGGAATCACATCATCTGTGAGAGTTAGTGGGCTTACCAAAAGTTCTAGTATGGAAAAGAAATAACTTATGCTGGTTCAATCTAAAATATGTTAAGTGGTGTACTATTTAACTTTCGTGATTGTCATCCTTTGTAGTTTAGGCAATTCGGTTACTCTTTAATAGTAGTTAGACATCTTTCAATATTCAATTTTACTCCATTAGGTACGCTATCTGTTTAGATGTATTTGAGAACCATAGAATAGGAATTCCTGTTCATGGTAATTGGCTATTAATTTAAATTTCACTGAATTCCAGTTCCTGATGTCTGGTTGATGGACAAGGAACTGGTTTATTAACATTTTAAGTACAGTACAGTACATTTAAGTAATTAAGTCATCTCGTAATATTATGATATATTCCTTTTACAAGTCCTAGAATTGCAACTCAATAGAAGCTCCAAAAAAGAGACATTTTTTAATTAATTTTAAAATAAATATTCTGGCCCATATCCAATGTGGCTAACTTCTTCTCGATTAATTAAAGAGTGAGAGAGATGTGTTTGACACTGACCAGATGACAGATAGACCGTGGAGACGGAGAAGACAATGGCCGACGGTAAGAAGACAACCATCCAGTAGTAATCGGCGGCCTCCTCGTCAGTGAGGTAGAAGGCGCCGTGGTAGGACTCGGAGTCGGCGGCGGCGTCCAGGCTGACGTTGGCAAGGCGCAGGGCCTGGATCCTGCCGCGGTCTCGGCAGAAGGGCCTGCGATTGGACTCGCCGGGGAAGACGATGGCAAGGCTGACGGAGACAGCGACGACGACGGCGATGCAGAGGACTGTAGCGAGCAACAAGACGAGAGGCCTCTGGAGGCGGCCCCAGGCCTTCTGCTCTTCCCGGAGGCTATTGTATTCGGGCTCCGGCATGAACGCCTGCCGAAGGGCGTCGCCAAAGATCGCCATTGATGAGATCAAAGATCTGTTGAATGAAATTGGGCGTTACAAGGGGTGGGAAGAGGGTTCTCTTCTATTCAGGGTTTTCTCTCTGAATCAATCAGCTCGAAGGGAAAGGTCACCAACTCAAACCGTAGTAATTCCCCTCATTTTTTTAATTCTTTTTATTTTTTATTATTATTATTACCAGTATACCATTTTGACCGTGGGAAATCTATTGACGGCAGTAAGAGAGACGACAAATTCGATGAGAGAGGAAGAGGAGGCGGCGGCTAAAGAGAGAGAGAGGCGGCCGGAGAGAAGGAGGAGGAGGAGGGGGGGGGGGAAGAAAGACACTGTAGGGGAGAGGATAGGAGGAGGGAGAAGAAAAAGTATGTTGCTACTGCTCTCTCTCGGATGAAGCGGACGGACAATTTTGTGAAGAAAGCACAAGAGAAAACCTCGCTTAGCTCGGTTTTAATTATTTGCGTATTTTGATGAAAAAATTAGGGTGGTGATATCGACAACGAACCAACTTGCAAATTACAGGTTGTTTTCCTTCTTTCTTCATTTTTTTTTTAATAACTATGTTGGAGTTGACCTAGGGTGTCATCGGATCGGAAACGGATCAGATATTGTCTTTATCATATTCGTATACGTACCCAACTTTCACATATGAATACGGATACGGATATTGACGGATGTGAAAAAATGATATCCGTATCTGTCAAAATCGGATATCGAATATGGATCGGATATTAGTGAATCGGATACGGATACTAATCGGATTATGTAAAAATGAATAAGGTTAAGGATAAACTAAACAGATATACTTATATTACATTTTATTTCATCTACAACAATATTAAATGTGTACATACTATGAGCTTATTGTGTACATATCAATACTTCCACCGTATCCATTATCATTCGACTTCTATAGTAATGAATTACACGACCCCCTGTGCTAAATGCCGATCGGATGCCACGGTTGATGTCGAAATACTCAAAATATCTCATACTACTTTGCAAGAATCAAATACTTTCACTATTATTTTTTCACCAACTCAAAATATCAAAATATATTATCTCATTCATTGAAAAATAGTCTCTTCCATACGAATATCATTATCAAGCACGAAACTTCAGATGTCGGATCGGAGATGGATAGGATATTGCTTTTACTATATCCGTATCGGCACTTAACTATCGTATACGGATACGGATACTTATATTGACGGATGTGAAAAAATGATATGCGTATCCGGGTTGGAGCCGGATTCGGATACGGATATCCGAGGATAAACTGCATTCGGTGGCAACCCTATTGCTGAGCGCGCTATCTTTTTTTCCTCAAGTAAAGTATTAAAAAAACAGAAAATTGGGCTTGGCCTACTCTCTTTTCAATTAAATTAGGCAAAACCTCAATTACAAACTTATTTCCGCCTCAGCCTCAATCTACGTCAGCATAAATTAATTCCTCCCAACTACTACTTCTTTATTTATTTTCATTTCCTCTTTTACTCTTTCCCATTGCTCCTGACATTGTTCTCCTCTCAACACTGACCCAACACAAAGTAATTCGTGAATCGACCTGTACGATTAGGTCGTCATAGGGGTTGAAAAGGGGCGGGGAGCCCCCGGACCGATTTTAATTTTGGGATGAATCTTTTTACAGATCTCATTTGTTCGTGCTCGCGATGAGTTTTGTTTGTGTTTGTGATCGATGTGGTATTTAGATCTGGATTATATATTGATCGTTACTACTGCAGTCGAATTTCTCACAAAGTCCTCATACAAAGGATTGCTACTTTGATTTTTTTTAATTTGTTTTTTTGCTAGATGATGACGATACTGGAATGTGAGAAATGCGACTCAAGGACTGTGACTCATGACCTAATTTTGATCTTGAGGGAGTACAGATTTTAGAGGGGAGTAACACAGTGAGAGAAGATATTGTCCAAGTCCTTATAATAAGGACTGCGACCATAATACCAATCCTTATTATGAGTAGCGCTCCTCATAATAAGAACTGCGATCATGATAGCAGCCTTCTTAAAAAAAAAAAAGACTACGATCTTGGTCACAGTCCTTATTATGAGCAACAGTCCTCATAATGAAGACTACGATCATGAGTACTGCAACCAGATAGTTCTCACAAAGTCGCAGTCACAGTTGCAGAGCATTTTGAAGTCGAAGTCACAGTTCTAAAAAAGTCACAGTCCCAATTGCGGAGCACTTTCAGTTGGCGGTTTGGTCGCAATTAAAATTTAAAACAAAGGTATTTAGTTTTTTGTGCACTTCGCGATTAAAATCCCGCTCGACACGTGTCTGCAATCTAGCGCCCGCCAAAAAAAATGAGGTTCAGGTGGAAAAATGTAATTGAGGCTTTCGCTAATTAAGTTTTAATATAGCAGGTTCAGCTGAAACCCCCCCAAAAAATTAAGGATTTTTGTTATATATGCCGCTAAATTCTTCTCTATTTTAAAATTACCCTTCAAAATCTTAAATTTGATCAAAAATACCCCACTAATAGATTTTTAACACTTATTTATCCCCACTCTCTCTTTTCTGACACTCACTTTCTTATGTTCTTTAAGGTTTGGGCCTTTTGAGCTTAGTACTCCACTACGCCTGCATTTTCAACAGACCTCCGAACTTCAAGACTTGTACATAATCCATTGTTATGACAAGCCCCCTGCCTGTTATAAGACCGCATCAAGGCCACCACTTTTCTTGAACTCTTCCCTTTCAATCTCCCTGTAGGATTATAGAACCAATAAACAAATATGTTACTGAACAAGCAAAGTTATTAAGATATCATCAAAGAAAAGTTTGTCTGGCATACAACAAAAAAAAACTCAGGCCAAATTTACTCACGAAGACTGGATATTAATCTGAACTTGAACAAGAATTCTTAACTGCACAGGAAAAATAATACTATTACAACGTATAATGCACAGCATAAAACAAAAGAGTTACAAGAAATGTTTTGAGTATGATACTGACAAATGTGACTACTGCATGCATAACCATAAGAGTGCTCCAATAAAACTTGCTCTCTAACTTAACAAAAATCTGAAATCTCCAAGTAATTCAGGTTAAACCTGACAAGCAATTTGAAACTTTCCCTTGAGAATTCGTTAGTTGAATGTTTGTTGTACCGTGCAATTCATTTGGTTGCATGAGGAAGATTGAGAAAACCAATATCCAGTGGAAAACATTTTACAATGCTTGTTTCTATCAAAAAGAGAATGAATTGGCCAATGCGTTTCTAAGCTCATAGAATATTCTTCAATATTCATTAAAAGAAAAGAATAGTCTTCAAAAAGAATAGTTTTTTCTCCCTCGGACATGAGAGGAAAGAATATTCTACAATATCAAAAATTTGGTCAGATAAATGAGTAGTAGTTGGCTAGGGAGCTTTAAGTCCTCAACATTTGGTAGTTTTTACTGATTCAGCTACCATTTTCCGAAATTATTATTTATATTATCTGTCAACTTTCTTAATATAAAACTATAATTTCTGAGGAAACTATTGATGTATGTAACCTAAAAATATTTCATAATATCTAAGTTAATATGCACATAGATAATTATACTCTTGTCGTATCCACAACGCGCCCATCTCCTTATTTTTTAAAATTTGCCATAGCAGCATACCTGTGTATCATGTTGTATCTGTAACCTGTACTACGCATAATGTAACCTGTATTACGCATAATGTAACCTGTACTACGCATAATGGTGTAACACACACTACAAGAAAGATGATGTCATAAAGTTGAAGAATTTAGAACTGAACAAAGTTATCACATATAATCTCAACCATGCAATCTCAGTTAAAAGATTCATGCTATGGGATGTGTAAACACCTACCCATTATTGTCAAGATCAAAGATTTTGAACACAACGTTGAAGTTTGATTCAGGAATGCTGAGCACTGTGACAAAAATAATATATCTGTGATGATAAGATTAAAAAAAAAGAAAAATAGTGGACAAAGTTGAAAAGCCTAGTGAAAATGTGACAAAAATCTTTAAGTCTCAGTAATAAAACAAATTAGTTACGTACTGGAAAACAATATAATATCATAAGTTTCTTTTAACTTACTCTGAAAGGGATATTAGTCCATCACTATTAGTATTGCTAGAATCCAATTTTTCCTAAAAGATATCTTGGTAGAGAGATGTCACAACTCTAATATAAAGTACTAAATCTTCCTTCATACAAACGATGTGGGATTATCTCCTAACACCCGCTCATAGTCCCAGAGAGGCTTAACTACAGGACCCCCGGCCACGCGTACCACACGTGGAGCAACCGTGGAGCTTTCTATAGGGTGGAGGGCCCACACTCGGTCAGAACTAAGAGATCCCAGCTCTGATACTATGTTAATTTGGAGAAGGAAAAATTTCAATATATTATTCAAAAATGGTTACATTAATATATATAGATACAATGTATCACATGTTTATACACATGTTTAGATACAATGTATAACATGTATCACATGTTTGTTAACGCCCCCCTCAAACTCACGTTGGATCAAACATCGAGAATTTGAAAATACGCTCGTCGATCGTCTCTCATCGACGGCGGGAATGGTGAAGTCATTGCTCGTCGATTATCTCTTCGATGGCAGGAATGGTGAAGTCATCGCTCATCGATCGTCTCTATCGACGGCGGGAATTGTGAAGTCATCGCTCGTCGATCGTCTCTCGTTGACTGCGGGAATGTTGAAGTCATCACTCATCGATCATCTCTCATCGACGGCGGGAATGGTGAAGTCATCGCTCATCGATCGTCTCTCATCGACGACGGGAAGGTGTGAAATCGTTGGAGAGATCTCGGAGTAGGAAGCCTCTGCGCTGGAGGATGATGGCCGGAGGCGACTGTCGAGGCAAGAGCTGAGGGCGGCACTGTAGTAAGATGTCGTCAAGATCTACAATAACGGAAGGTGAAGAGATGGCCTGGTGCTAGGCCTAGCGTTACATGAGCACGACCCAGCACAGGTTCGTTAATAACATAGAATGACGATCAGCAGAAGATTTTGAGAGGCTCTGACACCATGATAATTTGAAGAAGAGAAAATTTCTCTATATTATTCATAAAGCAATTACATCAATATATATAGAAGTGGAGAATTTAATAAGAAAAGTATACATGTTAGACATCATGTATCATATGTATATACACATGTCTAGATATAATGTATCACATTTATCACATGTTTGTTAACAAGTATCAAAAGGTATAAACAATGGTATGGATCACATTGCAATTCACTATGATGGTGTTCGACAATGGATCACAATGGTGATGGGTCGAACCCCCATTGTAATGATCCAGTGTTAAAGAAGGAGAACAATAGAAATAACAAAGGGGAGACGCTGAAAGAGTGAGGGATCAGATTTGTTTCATGTAAAATGATCATGTACAAGGGTCTATATGAAAAAAATGTGGGATTTCACAAATTTTTAACATAATATTCTTTTTGATTCCTTTTAAGTGATGATAGGGGTAATTTTAGAAATATTAAAGAATTTGGGGGTAATTTTAGAAATATGATGATTTGAGGGTAATTTTAGAAATAGGAAGATTTGAGGGGTATATATAAGAAAAACCCAAAAATTAAATAAGGACAATTTTTTAAAAAAATATTTTTAGAAATTCGAAAACTGGCTTTCCCCAAAAATATTTTCAACAACTGATATCTGACATGCACTCGGCGTCACGTCGGCAGAAAGTCATTTCACCCCGCCGGCATGGTGCCCACACTGGCAGAAGGTCATTTTGTTTGTCTGGACTGCAACCACAGAGGAACAAGTATTTTCTTTGTTCGGGCAACCTGGACAAAGAATAAGAGTTATTTTTTTCGCCAAGAGAATTTAATCCCGGGTTACCAACCTGAATCAAGCATAAAATTAACTTAGACTTGAAAATAAATAGATTGAAGATATAGTTATTGCCATTAGACATTATAGTAGAGTGGTGAGTATTCCCACCTGTCATGTGAGTGACCCGGGTTTGATCCCCGACAACGATGATTTTTTACTTGATAATCAAAAACGAAAATCCAGAAAAAAAATCTGACCTGCCAGATTCGAACTATCGACTTAATAAATCAGAAAGGATGCCAACTGCAGTCTTCCACTTTACCAACTGAGCTAAGGTTTGATTGATGTAGAACATTTATGAAAAAATAGAAAAAAAATTGCCCTTTAAATAAATGATTAGTATTATTTTAGATTTTTCATGAATTAGCTCAATCACAAAGAAAAAGCTAAATTTCTGATTATGGTTTTTCTATATATACATATGTGTGTATATATATGTACAGAAATATGTACCTCAGCCGACAGCTGAGTCCCTCTCAGCCTGCGGTGACGTGACACATTATTAGCCACGCCAATAAGTTGCGGCCCGCATATTGGAACAAATGAAATTACTAAATCCTCCTGTGGTGAAAGGTAGTGGTCCCGCTATTGTTTATTAATATTCTCCTTCCTTTTTCTTGTTCCGCATGCTGTCAGATCTAAATTTGAGTTTTCGCTAATAAAATTTTTCTAAAAAAATTGGGATCCGAATCAGATAATTTTTTTTAACTTTGTAGACCTAGATCTCCAAGCTCTTCATCAGGATATCTTTTTCTATTTTAATGTCGACTGCCGATCAGAACACATCTC